>JAHZNJ010002057.1:0-17226 GCA_027744475.1 Lepidocyrtus cf. sotoi NNG-2020
CCTCAACCGGTTGACTTTCACCCTGGTCTTGACTGACAGCATTTCCTTCGGGATTGGGATCCTTTACGTTGTTTGAATTATCTTCCTTTTGAGTAGTATCGCCATTTTCGCCAGTCCTAAAAGATAAAGTCCTACGTATTCATACGTGATGATTATGTAAGGCGTAATTATCAATATTTAAAAAATGTAATTCCATTTACTTGTCGCCAGCTTCCTGTTTTGATTTATTCCGCTGGTGATGACTGCCCTCGTAGTGCTTCCCGCCGTTTCTTTCTCCTTGATGATACTCGTTGGATCGGGTGTTCCGATAGTTGCCATCATTCTGGCGTCGGGGTCCGTTATTGTAGCGACGCTCTCCGTTATATCCAGTCCCATTCTGATAGTCATCATTGTATTGCTTTCTGTTGTTGTACCCACTATAACCAGAATTATCATCTCGACCATCCTTCTCATACCGGCCACCTCGTCCTCTAGAGTATCCCCCTCCATGTCCATTTATTTTAGTATCGTCTGATGACTCTGCATATCGACGCTGACGTTGGTAGTACCCGTATCCTTCATTATTCTGGTAATCGTTTTGTTGTTGTTGAGTATTTGAGCTTCGGCGAAAAATACGAGATCGATGACCTGTCTGCTGCTGACGGTAGCGGTTATCCGTATCGTCTGAAGAATCTCGCTTATTCCTTGAGTTTTCCGGTTTCACATTTTGATTATCTTCTGAAGCAAAGCGGTTATTGTTAGGTTCACCGTGTTGATCTTTACCGATTATTTGACTGCGTGCCTTTCCATTTCCATTTTTTGATGGCGCCGATTGCTTTGAGTCCTGTTTAGGCTTTGCGGTCGTCGTCGTCGTGGTTTGATCAACTTTCTTCAGTACTTTCTGTTGCTGGCCTTTTGGCTGAGAGTTGGCTACAGCAGCAGCAGTCTTCTTTGTTCTAATAACGGGGCTTATTACTTCCTCCTCCTGCTTGTCCTCCCAGCCACAGAAGTACGCGTACCGATTAGTAATTCCCACCCCGTATTCAGCCTCCATTGTTAGTCTTCCCTTCAGTCTTCAAACCAAACGATAAAAACGGAATCAATTAATTGTAAAAACTACTTAAATGTTAAAGCAGACAAGAAGTGACAAACTAATCAACGGTTTTGCTGAAACTCGACACTTGATGAAAGTCTAAATGCGAATGACTGAGACTGCCTGCTACTTTTGACGCTTGCTAGGAATTCTGAATGGAAAATACATCACGTCTGCCTATGCCAAGCCTTGAATCTGGGGTAAATGACACCAAACTTAAGGTTTAGGTGGTATTTGTCAAGTAAAGAAGGCCTACGACACGACTGCTTTAGGTGAGAATAGCAACAATTGACAGCAAAACAGAACTACCGGAGAGAGTAGCGATAAATGCAAAAGTACCTATCCATACAACATTTAAATGTTAAATGCAGTAAAATTGATAAATGATAAGCCTCTCCCTCCATACACCTACCTGTTTAAGAGTAAAGTCCTAAGTCCAAATTATCCGCATAAAATATGTAAGCAAGGCACCACAACACCAACACCACCTTCTCGAATTCTTAACTTGTTAACTGTCGGCTTGCTCCACTTTTTTATGCTAATTTGATGATTAAGGAAGAACACTTGAGTGACTAACTGACGAAAAAAATTAAATTCGTAAAAGAAAAGCAAAAAAGATCACGACGAACATGAACGATTGTTTAGCTTGACCGAAAAGATTCTCTTCGTAACAAGAGACTGAAAATCCAGCTAGAAAAAAAGTATCGCGCAGTCACTCACTCGCTTCTGCTTTTTTCTTCCCTCTCCTTCTCGAAAAGCTTTTTTTCTCGATAATTTTCATTGCCGTCGCATCTAACGAAAATCGGCAAATCATAATTCGTTCTCATGCCTACTTTAACCAACAAGCCAGCAAGTACGCTTCTGCTGCTGGAGCAGAAACGCTAAAATGCTTTCATTTTTGCATAGGATAGGATGACGTCATCAAAATGAATACAGAATTTTTGAATGGATTGTACCTACACCACAGGGGATGATTGATGATGATGATAATTATTATGATGATGATGATGATCATTCTTGCCAGCCGCAGCAGTCCCATACTTGCACTTCACTTCAGAGTAGAGTGAATTGCACGATTGCACTATTTCAATCTGTCTGCCTATTCAAGTCATTTCATGCAAATAGACAGCCGCAGAATTTTTATGGAATGCTTTATTGTCTTTTTTATGGAAACGAGAAAAGATTCGGCGAATAATGCTTGAGTCGAGTGCAATGGCATTGCAACTTGCGTTGCAACGTTATTTTGCATGCCTTTCTCATCTCAATCAATAGAAAAAAAGAGCTTTGTTCATTTTTTGTTGAAAATAATAGTATTTATGTACCTACGCTAAATATGAATTGGTAAGATAATTTTGTAATTGTAACTTTGTAACTGAGTTTTCTTCAATGAAAATGCATTTTTCTTTACGTAGAAGGGTTCGCATTTCGCATCGGTCACCACCAATGCAAATATGCAATCCTCTTCACATTATTTGCATTTTCTTCAGAATCAAAGCTACATGTACTACAAAAGTACAAAGATTAGATGCAAATGCAAACTAACTATTTATAAAAATTATGCCCATTTAAGGCAAGCGTTATACCAAATTAAATCATCCCACTTGTTGGCACATATAAGTATAGCGCAGTAATACGATGTTTCAGTACGGAAAATACACAAATTAACTGACTGCTGCTTTGATCCTTGATCCTTCTAATGCAACTATCTCGCTACCATAATAAATGATCAAATTAAAAAGTTAACGTTTAATCAATTTTATTCATTTTGCGTGATAACCAACTCCCATTAAATACTTTACATTAAAAGAAGGTTTCAAAGTACCCTCAAAGTTTATAAAAACTACACATAATAGGCGGTTATTTGTATTATTACGTTGTGCTAAACCTTCATTTTTGTCTTAATTCATTCATTCACGATATTTACTTTATTAAAAGGATGCTCATGTCATATTACTGAATGTTTCAATGTCTACCCCTTGGCAAAAACGGCACTCCTTGATCAACCCATTGTGTATCTGCTGCAGAAAGGCTCAGCAATCCCGAGGTTGGGTTCTCCCTGTATCTCGGAACTGGTCCGAATTGTGAAAGACCTCTGATGTTTCTCCAACTAGGGTCTGCAATCTGATCGAGTCTTCTGTAATTCGGTCTGATTGGTCTGTAGAAACTTGCGACATCTCCTCCATCGTTGTTAGTATAACTGTCAACATCTCTACTTTGACCATCCACGCTGAGCAACTTTTCATATTGGTCTCGATGTTGGGGACTTCTGAACTGGTAACCGTCACTAGCGTATTGCCTCTTCATATTACTATTCGTGGTTTGAGAAGGATGTAGCTGGTGATAATGTTGATAGGTGTAAGGAATCGGATTGGTTGGCGTTTCCATCGTCATTAAATCATGGAGAGTGCGATTATTCAAGTCATTTGGATGTACCACATGATCCCGTCCCAAGGACACTATCTGTACCGGTCTTACCAGCAAATACTTGCCCGTAGGTCCATTGAATCCGTAATTCATCATTGGAGGAGCAGGAGGAGGTGGCGTTTCCACTACCGGATTTGTTGGAATTGGAAGAGACTGTGGAAGCAGCATAGGACGCGGACTGGGAGAAGGAGGAAGGATTTCTTCCTGTTCTTCCTCCTCTTCTGGTGATTTTTGGGGAGGGGATGGCCTTGGTGGTGGTGGAGGTAAGATTCCGGGGCTATGTCTACTAACCAGTTTTTGAATGAATTTGAACAAGTCATCACCAGTTGGCTTATCATCCACAACATTTTCTCCATCATCTTCCTTAGGAACGTCTCCAATCACTATGTAAATCACGTCATTTCTGTTCAAAGTCTGTCCAGAACTTGATAGATGCTCGCCATCTGAAGGAGTACCGGGAATACCTTCAGAATCACCAACTCCCAAGTTCACAATGTCCGGTACTTCCTGCTGAATCGACTTAGAGCCGTATTGTTGCCTACCTTCGAGTATTTTTCTTCCCCTATTCCAAGCTTCGTAGTTGTTTGTCTTTGGTAGTTTCTGTTCGTAAGAGCTCAAAGTTGTGGAAGCTTCAGTTGTGGTTGTTGTAGTTGTTTTTGTTGTCGTCGTCGTGGGAGGTATAGTAGTCATTCTGTGTTTCGGTTTCCTCCTTCCTTTTCGCAAACGTCTTGGCTTCTTAGTTGTAGTGGTGGTCGTCGTCATCTCTTCGGAAGAATCTCTTGAATCACTTTCAGATTCAGGGCCTTCCGTAGTTGTGGTAGTTGTGGTGGAAGTAGTCGTCGTCGTAGGCCTGGGTCTTTTCTTGTGGTGAGTTTGACGATGTTGAGTTCGTTTTCTTTTGGGATAACTTCCACTAATTTCCAAATTGATCACATCCCCATTTTCATTCAAAACAGGTCTTGCAATTGGGACAAGCTGCTTCTTACTACTTTTCCTGTATTGATGTTGAGGATCACTTCCGCTAGGTTCCAGTGAATAATTATAATCTTCCTCTGAAAATGAAGATCTGGAATCCTCAAGACTGTCTTCGTCGCCGTCACCGCGACCGTCATCAGCTTCGTTTTTATTGTTTTGTCCACGTCCCTTTCCACCGCTGTTTTTCTGTTGTTTTGTCTTTTCTTTGGATTTCTGATCTCCCTCAACAGCTTCAGAAGATGACATTATCTTTTCAGATATTTTTTCACGGAGTCGACGTGGCATCTTATCTTCGCCAGAAGTGAACTCTGTCGACGAGTTTGAAAAAGCTCTCGAAGAATTTGATTTTTTCAGAGAAGCTCCTGTAACTTTTGAGGAAGTTTTTCTTTTAATTTCTTTACTACTTTCGCCATCATCATCGTCGTAATATTCATCTGAATAATCATCATCGTCATACTCATCATCTTTATTTCCTTCGTCCTTCTTTCCTTCCGATTTTGTTTCTTTCGATTTTTCAGATTTTGACACAACCTTATCATCTTCCTCAACTTTCTTTTTAGTGGATGACAAGGACTCACTTGTTCGAGGATCAATAGCTGAGTGTTCAGAAGATTCTGATGCGGATAGAGACTCATCCTCATCCTCATCGTCTTCATTACTCTTCTCAGATGTCTCGTTTGACTCCGTACTTTCACTCGAACTTGACGATGATGAACTATCATCATCGGAAGTTTTCTTGACAAGGGCTACATCCTTTTCTTCCAAACGTTGCTGACGCTTTGCGGTAGTTTTGGGGCTAATTGCAACAATATTTTCATTTTTCTTCTGATCAGATTCTGTTTTGTTCTGTTCTCCGTTCTGGATCTCTTTTGGGTCCACTACATCTTTAAAAACGTGTTTCACAACGTATTTGAAATGTTCCTTCTTTTCAGCATTCTCGTCTACGTAACAAGGGCTACATCCTTTTCTTCCAAACTTTGCTGACGTTTTGCGGTAGTTTTGGGGCTAATTGCAATAATATTTTCATTTTTCTTCTTATCAGATTCTGTTTTGTTTTGTTCTCCGTTCTGGATCTCTTTTGGGTCCACTACATCTTTAAAAACGTGTTTCACAACGTATTTGAAATGTTCCTTCTTTTCAGCATTCTCGTCTACGTTTTCAATTCCATTTGTGTCAAGATCCGTTTTTGGTGTTGGGCTTACAGGAAAAATTGGTCTGGCAGTCTGTGCCAATATTTTCTTTCCTCTCTGAAACATTTCGTATTGCTGTTGCTCATCTGCAAGGCGGGGTGGTGAGACCTTCGTGGATTCCACAATCCTTGTTCCATTCTTATAAACCTTTTCAACTCGTCCTTCAACGCGAATGCTGTACTCCGGAAACTCTGCTTCGAATTGCTCCATACTTGGTAATGGAGGAGCAGTGGGAGTGTTCATTTCGTAAGATGGAGTAGTGCTTGGAGAAGGGAATGTGGTACGATGACGAAGCAATTTGACTATTCTGTACCTTCGATATTCCGCATTTCTTGGATCTCTGTAGATGTTCCCATCGAATTTATCAGGGTCAATGGAAGATGCATCCTTCCCAAACTCTACGGGTATTCTGGGACTAACGCTAAGCACATCTGTGGCAGAATACTGGAACGGAGACGCCGTAGGTGATGCAATCATTCTTTCATTTGATTCTGGACGGGAGGGGTAGCTTCTGTGTTTGATTTGAACATTCATGGTTTTATTCGCGATATTGTCGTTAAGCGCTCTTTCTGATCTAGAAAACGAATTGATTACTCGTCGAGGGTCTTCAGGATCTTCATCACAACATCTTCCGGTTTTTAGCCAAGAGTCCAAATACCGGGAAATTCTTACTTGAGCTTCACGAACTGTGGGTGGATATGAAGGTTCATTTGAGTACTCTTCAATGTCTCTGCTGTGAGATCCTCCTGAATATAAACAGTAAGCAATATCATAATATTATGTTAGTACTGAAGATAAACGAAAACAACTTTACATGTTTCGAGCATTACCTTCAATTAAGATGGCTCTGTTACACTTTCCGGCTTCGTATGGAGTCGATATACTGAAGGTATGCCATGGATCCATGTCACCATTCACAAAAATTCCACATTTCGTAGTTAAATTTTTCCCGTTTAATTCCGTATTGGATGTAAGGACCTTTAAACGCATTTCTGTTTCTGTCAAACTGAAAATTATAATTCCTTTTATGAATTGCAATGAATGAGAAGATATTCTTAGTTAAAAAGCCAATTAAAAAAGCTAAAATTACCCAAAAAGTTTCTGGCAAATTTCCCCATGGAGGAAAGGTGATAAATAGTTCCCAAAGGGCTGTGAAATATTTGCTGCAGCAACTGTCCACCCAAGCTCATTACATAGTTGGTATTGTAATTGTCTGTAACCTTCCTTGGCAGCTGCAGAGTCCCAATCCTTTTCGCTCAGAAACTCAACAGTGGTCTCAAATCTAAATTCTGCACACCCAGTTCCTTTGTGTTTGTTGATTTCTCTGACTTTTTCTGCAATCTTCTCCAAAGCAGATTTTCCACCAGAGGTAGAAGAGATGTGTCTGCAGAAGCGATCTAAATTCGTGTCGGGAAATGATGTTGGGTCTGGATCATGATACATCACTACACCGTTTATGGTGCTGAATAATTCTGCGATTGCTCCAGAAGCATCCAAAGGTCGCGATGGGTCGAGGTCAGAACAGAAACTAAATTAGAAAACCATTAACAACTTATTATAGCGAATCTTATTTTTATGCACTTATATTTTGTACGAAATAGAAATACGGTCGGAAGCTTACTCGAACTTATCTTTCACATCTTGCAAATTGTAATTATTACAACCTTGATCATTAAAAATATCCGTTAAACATTGGAAACCGGCTGCAACTGTGTCGTAGCATCTGGGATCCGTCCGATTCAAAACGTATCCGACGGTTTCCAAGAATTCTAGAAAATCATACGAATCAAATTATCTAGTTTTGGGTTTACGTCTGTTTCATGTCTGCGATTTGCTGAACAAATTGTTTTTGTTTTTGTTTACGAATGTTCTTGATTTTACCTGGGATTTCATATCTAAGCTCCAGTGGCGCTGAAGACGCTACAAAAGCGTCTATAAGCTCTGGATGCTTTTGTGCGAACCATGCGGTAACACTGCCTAAATACGATGCGCCGAAAACGACCCATTTGCTGGACTGCATTTTTTTTAGAATACATTATACATAACAACTGATAGAATTCATTTTAATTTAACGAAACTAAATTGGGGCAATGCAAGAATGCGGCTGTTACACCTCAGCAACTTACTCTAAATTCGTCTCGAGTTTTCCAAGCCCTGATGAAAGCAGCAATATCTTCAAGTGTTTGGGGGACCGTTAAATAATGTAGGTGGGGTGTAGACAAATCCCTGAAATAAATCATGAATGAATAGTTATTATGTAAAAGTAATCAATATTACTTACCCTGTTATATAACTTAATTATCGTACTGTGTAGGTTTAGATTTTCCGTAAAATCGATGTTCCAATCCAATTATGAATGCTCCTTGTTCCTCCGCGTATCTTGCAAAAGCACCACTTTCAATATCTCTTATGGTAAGCTCCGGACCCGGTCCACTTAAATATAAAAATACGGGTCCTCCCAACCTGTAAAATCGGTAACTTGTCAGGTATCTCTGCGGCCAATGCTGTATATTAGAGGTATCATAGTGATCTAATTTCTGCTTGAACCACTGGTCCGTTGAATACGGATCAAACTGAACATCCAAAAATGGTGGTGTCTGACACTTTCCTAAACTGATCAATGTCACTAACCACACAATACTAATAAAAATGGCACGAAAATGTTTCACTTGTCTCATATTACCCATGATTGTGAACTATAATACTTTTACAGTTTTTTGCGATTCATTGTTGATTACAGTGATAGTTGGAACACGACATTTAAGCCATGTTTTAATTCCACCGGTAATTATTGGGTGGAGAATTTTCAAAATGGAGTAAACAATTTATTAGTGCTTTCTTGCTACAGTTTTTCTACAGTTAATTCCAGCAACAAAATTTTGTTGCACCCAATAAATATGAAGTCAAATTTATTATGAAAATATTNGGTGGAGAATTTTCAAAATGGAGTAAACAATTTATTAGTGCTTTCTTGCTACAGTTTTTCTACAGTTAATTCCAGCAACAAAATTTTGTTGCACCCAATAAATATGAAGTCAAATTTATTATGAAAATATTCTTGGCAAGCAATTCTTCCTACGAATGCGTATTCAGTATGTATTTAGTTTGTTAAATCAAAATCCATATTATTATCGTTCCTTGTAAAACTTTTTAAATAACGTTTACAATTTTGCATTGGCCTTTTTTATGTGAGTTGAGAATGAGGATATGAATTAAATCATCTTTATCTTTTTAATCGGTGGAGTTAATCTAACAATCATCAGAATAACTGGCAAATCAAAAGTTCATGATATGCGTCATTATTATAAGCTTATTTAACGCACAGCAATGCATAGGTAGGTAAGTTTAAGTATGGTTTGCACATTAGCTTGGGAATTTGGCAATCTGCGTTGGCAGGTGTTTGTTTATAATATGAACGTTGTTTGTTGTTATTGCAATTGCAAGCAGACGCTTCCCTTTACTAAAATATATACAGGTTATAATTTATATCATTTATCATGCATCAGTTCACAGACACAACACATCCTAACATTAAGTAAAATGCCTTACAATTTACAACCGTTACAAGCGCTGTGCTGGAAAATCTTATCTGAGCTGGGTCTCTTTATCGATGTGAATTGAACTGAATACAAGTTTAGCTATGGTGAGCACAAGGTCAAGAATGGAAGCAAAGAAAATTCCTTCATCACATTAGGAAAGGATGTGTTACCGTTAACGGTTGTAATGTATTCTTGATGCATATAATTTTTAAATTTCTGTCAATTGTTTGTAGTACTATTACTGTTAGGTACGTATTTAAATGCATTTATCAAGTCCACTTAGGTATGGATATGGATTATGGATAAACCTCAAATCAAAGAAAATAAATTGATGATAGACTTAAACTTGAAATTAAAACAATTCTCTATGAAAATTCATTTTTTTAAAGCACGAATTCAGTAAATGCATTTGTAACGAATTTTGAGTGAACTTGAATACGGTACCTGTTTCAGATTTGAGCAATACAGGTATAAAATAAGTAATTTTTGCTTACATATTGCAATAAATGGAAATCGAAGTCTTTGCTGCTGGGTAAAATTTGTTTACCTTAAATTATATCGGATGAGTTTATTACTTGCTTATTGAATTAATAACAGTGGTAGTGGTAATACTGAAGGGGTAAATAAAAAGTGAGGTTATCCAAGCCATTATAATTTCTCACAGTTTCAGCTTCATAGTGAGTCTGCTGTTGTAGTTGCTTGTCCCTCTAGTAAACAATACGTATTTAATACGCAGATTTTTGTTTCTTCCTGTTAATTTGCATAATAATTGACATAATGGTCCAGGCCCAGGCTTATCAACTCTGCTGTTTTACGCATTGCTGAGCATTTTAATTCCTACACGAATTCTCACAGTTCGCATAAATGTTTGCTACATCTTACAACTGATTAACATGCATACATAATACTGTTTTGTTTTTTACCTTAGTAAGAGCGATGATTCTGTCATGTTCCGGGTTTCAGTCTTCTCAGACTTAGGAAACGATGATTAATGAGTAGTTTCTTTGTTATTTCTTAGAATAGAATATTTGTGCATTTCATTCAACTGTTATGTTTTGGTGGTAATAACAATTTTCCGTTTAATTGTTAGGTTGCAGTTGTGAGATGTTAGCCTAAAATTGAAGTACTTCTGTAAAGAAAACCATTTAATAAAATAACTGCATTAAGAATAATTCTTGCAAATTATTACAAACTTGCAATTTCAGTGTTGCAAACGTTAAACAAAAAATGAATAAATGAATGAATTACGTCTAGTTTTGATATGAAATAATATTTTTATTTCTTTCCTCTCTGGAAATCGGTCACCACCCTGCCATGTAAAAAATTTTCCTTTTCTTTATTACTCGAGCAGTAAACTTGTCCATAAAATGAAACATATATCACGAATTTTTATTATTCCCGTGATTAAACCAAATTAAATTCTACAGCAGAAGTTTTGAATTTGTTGCATTAATGTACAAAGGACAGTTTTAAAGATATTAACAATGGAATAACTAAACATAAACAGGGGCTATGTGAGAATGAATTCCCTGATATAATACACACTGACATTAACAAAAGAAGGAATTTTAATAGTCCGTTTCCACACGAATCTTATACTTGGAAACATTCCCATCAACTACCGCTTTGATATTTGTCCGAGTTCCTTTTGGTTTTTTCGTCGTTTGGTATACAAACTGCATGTCAATATCAGACGTTTTCAAAGGGTTTTTTACTCTTGGCGTCACGGTAGTCACTTCCTCATTCGGCTCCCAATAACCTGTAAATGAAACGTTTAAAAACATATGAGGGGTGGTGGTAAACTTTTTATTTCTGCCATTTTCATCATCACAATTCTCATTATCATTATCCTGATCATGAGATCTCGGTTTTGGTCTCTTTCTTCGAATGTTTCGCTTTGCAATTGCTCTCTTACTACGATATTTAGTCGTCAATATGTGCGTCTCCCGCTTTCGTCGAGTGCTGTCAATCTCAAGATCACCCAGCTTCCCTTTGTCTCCCTTGTTATTCATTTCCGGTGCATCTCTCGTTTCATTTTGCATGGTTTCTTCATTGAGTCTAAGTCTACTATTGGACCTAGTGATGTTCCGTTTCCTTTCGAAAATGTATCGAAACGCTGGAAATATATTTGGGTTGGAAATGGTTTCTCTGGGAAGCCTTTTAATGAGTTGTTTGTGGCCAGAATCCGATCGCCGTATGGCATCATCATCACTGTTTTTTCTCATGCTAGACATCTCCAAGCAGTTCTGCAACTCCTGAAGCTTCTCCATTGGCATTGAAGAATCAGTAAAATTAGTCTTCAGAATGCAACTAATGACCTCCTCTTCAAGCGTTCCATTTCCATTACTGCTACTAATTTCTACAAAAATTCAACAGATTAAAAAGGCCATCGACTATTTTATCTCCAATCTCACACTCGTATCAATATAATAATAATTGATTTTTAGAATACAAGCATTCAACAATTAAACGCAGAAGTGTGGGCAAGCGCTGAAGATTAAGGTTAAAGCAGTAGTGTCAGCAGCAAATAACATTATTGTGCCATTTTTACATCACTAGATATTTAAAACAACCATTCTCACCTCCCTGATAAGCATTAATAGGTGCAATTACAGGATAAAAATGGCTAATTTCTATCAATTTCAAAATTTTTATTGTTTTTCCAATGAATGCTGATGAAAATCTAGTGCAAACGAATGAACAAAGCTTTGATGGGAAATGAATGATTACTTTTCTCATCGATGGTGCTTGTAGGGCTCTGTTGAAAAACGTCAAATGGGAATGTTGTTGCTCTTGCTAACTTGTTGGTAGCATTGTTTTTATCGTTGTTCAGTTGCTTGATGAAGACCAATAATATGCATGATGGAGGGGTGGTGGATGAGATGGAGGTATCCTTGGAATTGGTTTTTTGTGTGTTTACGGAACCTTCCGGGTTGAAAATTGTCTGAGGAATTCTCCTGGGCTTGCAACAACAGTGGCTATGATTTGAAAGATTGCGTTGAAGTTCTTGCTGCTGTTGTTGAGAAGTCATTATTCCAACGAGTCTAACAGGGAAATAAATTGTAATTATTAATCATTATTAATTGCATATCTGCAGCAAAAAATAGCAATAATCTACATAAATTGTAAGGCAATCCACGAGTATTTTTAAACTAGCTGCTTATTAAACCGAATTCTCAATTAAAATGTACCTTTCACCATTAAAACAAACAGAAAATGGTTGCTCCGTGCCATTGATTTTTAATGATTTGTTGAATAGACCATCGTCGTTGATATTTATTGTCCATTCAATTCTTTCAGGAGTCAAATTCGACACTAACAGCACGGGGTTCTGATGCTACAATTCAAATAGAAGTATCAAACAATTAGTTTGCAGGAAAATTTTTTCATTGGGATGATTTAATATAATGAGGTAAGAATGGAACCCTTTGTTTGTCGTAGCTTGTATGGTCTTGTTCCAAGGTCATTTTCTGCCTCTTTCTTAAACAGATAATTAAACCAATTAATTATTATTCTTTCAATCAAAAAACTTCTAATTTTTGCTTAAAATTGCAATAAAAAATTGAGTAGTACCAAATCAGTGGTATGAAATTTGGGATAACTTGCACAATCCACAACTGGATAAAATAAAAATATTAACGATGAAAGACAGATGATGATCTGATAAATTGCACAGACTGCTTCCATTTTGTTGCTTCAGTTCTAACTAAATGTCAACTTTTTAACACAAAATAATTCAGAAAAACTGATGATAGTAATATTATTTATAATTTGATTACTGCTTTTATTGCTTATCTTCTGCTGGATTGATCAAAGGTTACGGTTAGTTTAGAAGAAGTCCCACCGCCAACCGTACGGCCAATTTTACTTATTATACTACTTACGCCAGTTTAGAAGAGGAAGGCCACATCATGAAAGAAATGACATAATTTCTCCATTACTTCTGATTTTGTATAGTGATTAGGATAACATGAAGGAATACATAACATTATGGAAGTACATAATCAAATCAGGAACCATGTAATACATTTTCTTTTTAAAATTTATGGTTAGAAAGTAAAAGATGTAAACTACATATTATTTTTTTATTGCGTTTTTTGTGAAAACGATGGAACCGTGCTTGTACCAGTACCAACCAAACCAACTAGTAAAGACGCTTCATTTTTCATGGTGAAGCCTTTTTATCAAATCAGTAGTGTAAGTTTAATGTAATACTGTACTATGGAGTATCCCTAACTGATTGAAGTATCAAATATCAGTAGCCAAAACTTAAACTTAGATTAAAAAACCTGGCACAGTGTCAAGTTTTGTTCAGCCTTACATAAACACTGGCGAAGGGTTAGTTATTCAATTCATGATATGAAAAATTCCATCTGTTTTTAGAGTCAAAATTATGAAATTAATGTACAACACAACACAACAAGTGATGCTATTTAAAAGTTTAAAAAAAAGTAAATAAAAAACAGCAAATTCAGTAAAATTGTGGGTATCTTTTAATAAATGAAGACTTTATTTTCAAATCAAATATAAATCGTAACAAGTTTACATGAAGTAGGTCTTCGGGCGAACGTGAGAGAAGCGTGGCAGGGTTCTCTTCTGTTCGATTCTCTTGGGCAAGGGGAAACGAAGCTTAGATTCGTGGAATTGTTTCACCTGAGGTCTTCGGCATTTCGAAGCAGCAACTTCTTCCACGCGAATGATCTAGGAAAACAAATGAGTATTTCAAAATATTAAACCAAGAACGCCAAACAAAATTTTTCACATAATTTAATTGGTACACACATGTTATTTTCGGACAAAAAACACTTGAAAAAGTAATTAATTTTACAATTAGCGATTACTTCTTGTGATACGTCGCACAATGCAAAATAATACACCATTAAACACGAAAAAGATAATTCGACACAGATAAGATAAATTATTTAGTCAATAGTCTAAAGCTCACCTCCTTTACAGAAACTATTTCTCCAGTCATCTTCTTGAATTTACGCAAGTGCCTAAGGAAATACCAGAACCTGGACTTTGCTACGATGACCTCTGGGGCAAAAATCCTCATTTTGTAGAGAGGGGTGTTCTTCTCCTTCTCTGATGGCTGCTTACGGCCAATAACTTCATACTGCTTTAACTGTTTTTCAAATCATAAAGAATCATCAATTAAATTAGGAATAAGATACCATTGTTTACATTTTTTATAGACTTTGCATTAATGAAAACTACAAATCCTTTTTTTAAATGCACTACTACTATTACTAAAATGTAAAAGCACTTCAAAACTTTTCTTTGTAAGATTCATAATAAAAAATTACTTACCAGTCCCTTCGCCTTCATTTTGATTAATTACGGATGTTCCAACTGAAAAACAAATAATATAACATAATCCATTATATGTAGTAAATACCAAAATATATAATAGCCAGAAAATCAGGTGATTTATACAACTGAACTGAGCTTTTTTTAACTACCGACTGGGCCAAACAAAAACGTGCATTTACAATTTTAGAATTCGTAATTGTCAATTGATTACATTTTTATCGAAACAGAACCGGACAAAGAGCAAAAAATATCAATCTCGATATAGGTAGTTAATATATAACCAGAGATTATCAAAATTATTTAAAAGATTATTATTTATTTCAAACCGACAAAGCTGTTAATTCCAAAAAGATAGCTATAGCTAATTCTATCCTTACTTACTAACTACTCAAGCTTTATGTCAAATCAACAACACTGCTCACATACGTACATCATCTGTTTAATATTTATTTAATCTCTTTAAAACCTTCGCCCAGATTAATTTAAACTGTTTCTTATCACCACTAAAAATACCATCCTGCAATAACTAATCAGTATACTATAAAATTCAAATAATTTAAAAATTAATTGACTTACCTTTAAAGAAATCCCCCTATGAAAAGGCTGCCTTTCTAAATCCTATAAGAAATAGTGCATTGGAAGCATACATACAAAACAACACAAACCGATTTCATAAGGAGCAACAGCAAAAAGTACAGCTTACATACACGCCGTGCCGAAATTCAAGCTTGGCACCCTTTTCACTTGCTCTAACCTTTTATTAAGCAAACGTGTTGGCGCAGCTTTTAGCTTGCCATGCGTTGTAAAACATACAGCTCATTCAACCCCACCAAAACACGCAATTCGCACGCATTCAATCTGTGCTTTGTTTCATCGACTGTCTTCTCGTACTAAGGCATTTTCTGTTTCTCTATTTTTGTAGTCTTGCGAAATTTTGCACTGTGTAGCGAATTATGTATGCAAAATATTGCCTTTTTTGCACAATGTTTCAATAAAAAGCCACGTCAGAAAACGAAATAAGCCATTTCCATTAAATATTCGCTTTATTTTCCAGTTTTAATTATCAGTTCAATTATTCACTCTTATTCGCACAAAATAATTAATTAATTGTTTACAACTAAGATTCTTTTTGCAATTAAAATATTCACAAGAAAAAATACCAAGGGCTTTGCAGATAGAATTAATTACACTTTTAGCTTTATATACAAAGCAGTTTAATTACATTTTGAAACTCTGAAATAAAAATAGATTTTCAAAATCTTTTCCCAGTGAAATCGATTTAACATATTTTTTGCTATTTTTTAAATATAAATTTCAGTTATAGATATACTTGCTTGAAATCTTATTAAACTTTATTTCAGTTCATGCACTTTTTATAAATTTTTAATCAATTAATGTTAAAAATCATCGTTACCAGTATCGGTTATCATTGAAGATTGCATTAGATTAGGTAAGACTGATTTTTTTCGTACAATGCTTTGCACGAAAACCTAGGCAGACTGACTGCGAACCAAAACTTACAATAATTTTACATCATCATATTCTAGAAGCTAAATTTAAAGTATGTTTTAAACATTCTTATCTACAAGGGTAATAGCACCATTTGAAATCACTTCTAGGAATCTGGTAACGATTCCTTATGAAGTATTTAAAGGTTTAATTAAATTTTTTTGTCGATTTATACGTAAAGATATAGTAAAGACGGTTTAACTATTTTAAAGATTAATTATTAGCCCAATCACATTCACATTCAAAAGTTATAATCACAGAATATAATATGCTATAAATCACACATTTTACACAGACATTACATATTTGCATACTTACATCGTTACATCGTCGGTTACGTGTATCACTCACGATCCTAATTTTTATAAGACGAAATTCTAAATATTTTTACTATGTTTAGTAGGCTATTTTCAATTATAGTGTAACTTTATTATGTACATTTTTTAAAAATTAATCTTTCCTTTGGTCAATTTTTCAAATATTATATTATACAATTATTTTAAATGAATCTACAGAATATTTTAAACGAGAGTTCGTATTGCCCCAAACTAGTTGAAATTAGAATATTGTTTAAGAAACGCTTAACATAATTGCTCATTCTTTGAAAAATGTTAAAAGGGCAGGAAGATCGGTTATTTACTTAAAACTTCTAGTTACGTACTTATTACAAACTATCAGAAGTATAATTTATCAATTAATATATTAAAAATTAAAATCTTTCAATAACTAAATATCTACTACGTACTGCTTTTACTGCCCCAACTACTGCTTTTCCCATGAAACACGCAACCTCCTATGGACATCCCCACAAAATCTAGTCATGGACTTTATGGATGTTCCTTATTCTGACATCGCTGTGACCTCTCCTGCAAATCCATATAAAGTCATCCAAAAATGTTTTTCATAGACGTCTCCAGGAGCGCTCCTGGAGGACAGTAATTTACCATCAAGCAAATCGAAAAGCGGGCGATGGTTTAGATTTGAATTGAGTCTTTTGCATGCATGGTTTTCTACCAATTCTTTTTAGCCTTTTTCTGTAATCACTTTTCATTGTGAATCAAAATGTAAACAAAATGAGGAAATCAGTCGTAGGCCAGCGAAGATTGCAACAAATCGTTCGAGAAGAAGTTAGACAGTTTGTCAACTTAAATTAAATAGGATAAATTGTTTGCTATTCCTCTGCATCGCACAATAAAGTAAATAC
>JAHZNJ010002058.1:0-18131 GCA_027744475.1 Lepidocyrtus cf. sotoi NNG-2020
GACGCTAGAAGACTCTTCGAGTCTAATAAAAATATCTATTCAAATGCAGCTGAAAAAGGAATCTATTTAATTTGGAACTCAATTAGTAATAAATATTGAGCCGGCAACTTCGTAGCTTTAAAACATTTAATTAATTCCGAATGTCTTATTCATCACATATGAATATCATATAACCGCCTAGTTTTTGTAACAAAAATTAGAAACTTCTCCAACTTCATTAGACATATGTACCTAATTACTATTAAATGTCGTTTGATTACTTTCCTTGCCTTCTTCTACTTCCCTTGTTTATGCCGCTTACTTCAGTTTATTAACAGTTTTGGAAATTAGGAAGGTACTTCTTGTGATATAATAAGTCAGGATTAAGGAAACTGGAAATTTGTAATTTGTATGGTAATAATGAAGCATTGTAGAGTTAGTTTAGTTGCACCGTTGAGAGCTATATTTCACTTTTAACTTTTAACGCAGTAGGAAAGCAGGAAGAGAGAGAAAGCAAGTCACTATTATTATTATCCTTGATTAAACTTTGTGTAAACGAATATTTACCCCATGTGTGGGTGTGACCCATTTATAAAAGGGAGAGTGTATATTCATGATCATCATCATCATAAAAATGTTTTGAACTGCTAAAGCAGATTTTAATGGTCGCGTAGGGGCAAAGTGAAATTAAGTAACAATCCAAGCAAGTTTTATGCTTTATGCAGTTATTACGTGACAAATATGGCAAACGGCAAACTGTTTCGAATTTCACTTCTTTATGTCAATTAACAGAGAATGAGACAATATAATGGAAACAAAAAGAAATGAGGAGAGGGAAGAAATTTAAATTTAAACTCAAAACCTTTCTGACATTTAAAAAATCTTAAAATAGCTTTAGCTTTAATAACGTATTAAATTGTATTATTTCGTGATAAACAGCAGCCTAATTAAATAACATAGATGAATGATTACAATGCACCTTTTCGGTTATTTATTGACTCCTATTCTTACTCTCATCCTACAACTACCCGCAGAAGAAATGGAAGAGCCAAAAAAGGAAACAGGGAAAAACGCAAAAAGACCAAGAACAAGACCGTGTACCACTTTTATTTCCAGCCAGAAGAGAAACACTTCCAGAAAGAAATATATTTCATATCCTCTCGTCCCATCCTCCTCCACTCCACGACGATGATCCATCTCCATTTTATGAAATATGCAGTACACAATTCTAAATTCGGCTCGTAGGCCATTCATTCACGTCACCACCACCACCACCACCACACAACAAGAAAGATTGCTGCTACTATGGTACACTTGTACTTGTACAATGCATCGCATCGCCGAGACTCATCCAGGATTACACTTAAACTTTACCTAACCTCACCTCACGTCACGTCTCTTTTCTCCCATTCGCATCCTCTTTTTCTCTAAAAACTCTAAACATTTTAGAACCACTACCACCACCATCATTATTATCATCACCACCACTACCTTGTCTAGAAATGAAACATAAACCATAAAAGTAAAAAAAAAACAAAAACTAAGGAATGAATAGTGAAGTTAAAATTGCTTCACTCTTTTTTTATAAAAAAAGTTATATCAAATATTTTTTTATGACAAGACAGCAACAGAATTAGACGGCCCCGGATAATATAATCCATAAATGAATTAGCGCATTGTTGTTGTATTTTTTGAGCTACAAATATCATTGACAAAGAGTAGGCATCTGATGTTTATCACGTTATTTTTGAAGAGTGTTTGAATGTTTATGATCAGATCAAAAAAAATCCTTCAAAAAAACAGCAGCAAAATAAAACATCAGCATCAACTATCAACGTCAGTTAAAAGTTTAAAGCAATTTTGTTTGAGGACGAATAAAGTGAAAGGTTTTTTTGTGAACGGAGGAAAAATTACAATTGCCCAAAGCCACTACTAACCAGAAGTAAAAATTACACTTCACACTTAAACTTTAAACATTATTTCTCGCCGTTATAGCCACAACAGCAAAAAAAGTTATATTTTAAAAAGGAGTTTTGCGAATAAAATGCTGCTGCTGCTGTGATGAAAATAAAAAACGTCTATTTCTTTCTCTCTCTTTTTCGTCTTTTCACATTTGCCTGTACTTATTTTTAACCCCCTTTTTATATTTATTTGGTGAATTTTTTTAGCTTTCAGTTTGCTTTATACATAAAAGAGGAGAAAAGGGAAAAAAATATTTTTTGCTCTATCTGCTTAATGTTGCTTCCTGCGGACTTTTGCTGCTGCTGCGGACAAGATTCGAGCGTGTAAAGTAAAGTTTAAGAACAAAAGTGATATTATCATTAAAGTGAACAACAAAACAACAACGTTATCGTCATGAACATCAACATCATCATAATCACCAATTGTAAGTGTGTAGTTGTCGCTGATTATCTTGAATATAGAGAGAGAGAAAGAGAGAGAAAACAGAATATGAGTTGAACAAGTTTCTTTCTCTATCTCTCTTTCCTTTTTTGAAGCTTTCCTTCTCTTCTTGGTGGATCTACGCTGCTGCTGCTATGCTGCTGTGTCACTGTATTGCACAAAGCTAAGCTACACAGTTGATTCAATATCTTCAACTACTACTACTACTACTACTAACCATCAGCAGATGGATGTCCCCTGGGGGAAAATGATCTTTTATGGAAGAAAAAAATGCCTTTAGCTTAGTCTTGCTCTCTGTGGTGGTGGTGGTGGAAGGAGCATGGCGCCTCCCTGTCTTTCTCTATTTTATTATTATTTCTACGAGGGGGAAAGAAAGAGAGAAAGATAGAGATGGAGGAAACGGTTTTTCCTCCCTTGCTTGCTTTCTTGCCTCGTTTCGTTTCGTTCCTCACAACTTTCCTAGGACTAGCTTAAGCTAAGCTAAAAGCCTTACTCTTTTACAAGCCAGTTCCAGTCTCGGCAGCAGCGACAGTAACCAGGCAGTTGTGTGGAGATGGAGAGAGAAGAAGAATTACAGTCGTTTTGGACTTTTGGAGTTTCTGCCTGAGTGACCTGTAATAATTCTGTTATAAATATTTCAAATTTTCTTTTTCCTTTACATGCTCTCTCTCTCTCTCTCTCTCTTTTTCTCTGTCCTATATATTTACATTAGCTTAAAACTTTAACTCTTGGAGTTGGATGGAGCTGGATAGTATATTTTTTTCACTTTAGAAAGTTATTTTGGCGTTGGCATTCTATTGGGCTTTTCTATTAGTAAATTATATAAAACTGGCTGGTTCATAGTTTTATTATTTATTATTTATTACCGTTCCCTTATAACAATATTTCTGTTTTTCTCATCTTCTAATAAGATGATGATCATGAGGAGAAGTGCCTCCTTTCATTTTCAGAAATGGAAATGCAAAAAACACGGAGAAAAAAAATTTAAAGGGAAAATACACTTGAGCTGTGAGGAAAATAAAAATGTTTTTTTTGGCAGACTAAACGGTTTTCAAAAAAAAGCTTAAGCAGCAACACATTTTTTGGGACTTGTTTTCTTCTTGCTTTGACTTTATACACAGAATATTAAATATTATTCACTGTTCGGATGAGACTAAATTTTTAAAAAGAAATGTAAAAGTACGGCAACTTCTTTTTACTACAACGACAAAGACAACAACAACGTTATGAAAAATTACCGACGCGACGACTACGACTACGACATGATGATGTAATGACAATTTCCTTTTCTGTAAAGGAGCATTAAAGACTTCTATTTTTTTTTAAAAAAAGAGTCGCTTTTAATCTTCGAAGAGCTTCACCGTTATATTCACGATCATCATCATCGCCAATCATCATTGAAAACAAAAGTTTAAAAATTGCTCGCATAAAAACTGGGAGAACGCTTCCATTTTCTTTTTCAGTTATTGTAATAGTAAAAATGGAAGCAAAACATTCAGATATTATGCAGGTATGCATAGGTAACTGGAAGGAAAGGAAACATTTTCCAAAAAAATTGCCATCATCGTTATCATCATCAACAACATCATCATCGTGACGCTTAGTCAAAGTGTCATTTCATTTCATTTGTTACAAAACAAAAAAGTTATTTTTTCTTTTTTCTCCTGCAATGGAAGAAATAAAGAAGGAAAGTTTGAGAGTTGACTTATTTGCCTGCCTACTGAAAGAAAAATAGCACACAACAGAGGAGATGCAGAAGCAGTAGGAATAATTTTTTTCTATTATCATTATTATTTTTTAAGTTTTAGCTTGACGTAGATCGAACGTCTCCGCACTTGCTCTACTAATCTTCTTTGTAACTTTGACATCTCATCATCATCATTTAAAATTCCTGGATTTTTCGCACAGCTTGCCTTTACCCCCTACTTCATATATTAAGTAATAATAATTGGGTAGCTATGACTTTAAAATTATATAGCGTCTATTTCTATGTAACTATGTTGCGTCGGGCTCGGTGCTTCCCAAATGTTTTTATGAATATATTACCTATTTATATTATAAATGACATTTATAAACACCGATTCCCCCTTTTTCATGCCAAAGATGTGAAGAAGTGTTGTAGTTTTCTTTTAAACAACTCGTAAAAAATATTGAATCATATACAAATATAATTTTCTCCCCCTTTTCTTCTTCTTTAAAACAAAAAATGTTCATTATCATTTTTGCGACAAACACTTCAAATAAGAAAAAACAGGAAAATGGCAAAGTTGTAGGTTGAAACATAACGGTAATGTATACAAAAATGTTGCTGCTAATAACTGCTAAGCCGACAAATTTCATATTCATATTTATTAGAACCGTAGTAAGTTCATTTTGAAAGAATGCACTCCATATTTCATGAATAAACGCAAACAAATTCTACTGTGATGTGCTTTATGCATTATCCCTAGTATTCGTCAATGAAGAAAACGATGATCACCTATCTCAATTATTGTAGGCATATAGTTATATGACATAACTAACTATAACAAAACACTATACAAACTACTACCGCAACCATCAACCACAACCACATTTACCAAGATCAATACATCCTTTGTCGAACATGTCCCATACCTAACTAAAACCGCTTCGTATTGGTATGAGAAAATCAAAGGGAAATGAAGAGAAACAGAAAGCTTCACCTCCACCTTACCCTTTCCCGCTTCATTCGCAATAAAACCTCAAACTAATTTGTAATAAATGTATAGCTCCCAGCCCCAGCTGGAATTGCATTTTTGCAGCCGATGCGATGCAGAAACCGGAAGGGAAAGTAAAAATAAAATCTCTCGCAGACATTCAAGACAAGAAAAGTATAAGGAAAGTATTTTGATTTTAAAGCAAGTTCATACACGGCATTGTGATAAAAACCTGTTCTAATGTTGAAACTTATACGTACGTAATTGCAATTGCCATTTATTTAGACGAAGAATAGGTACTTACGTAGCAAGAAAAAAAACTTTTTTGTTTTAGCTCTTATTTTGACAAATATTTAGGATGCATTTCTATAAAAGTAAAAGAAGACAATTTTCTCCTATTCTTCTTCTATTCTTTGGTTCGTCTTAATACTCGTTGTTTTGTTCCTAGACTTCTTCGAATGCTTTTGTTTTTCTTTGCCTTGTGTTGTCTGTTTTGCTACACTTGTGGAGTTTTGCTCACTGTGCACTTCTGTTCTTCTTCTTCCTCCTCCCGTGTGCTTTTTACTCACTGCTCACCTCATTCTTACACAGACAATGAGAAAGAGTGAAACAAAAATTCTTTGGCATAGAAAAAAAAACTTTTTCTCTGTAATGATGATAATAATAATAATGGCATTTCATGTGTTCTTCTCACACCGGAATGAACTACTTTGCATTTATATACATATAAAAAGAAAGGAATGTGATGGAAAAATGCAATGCAATGCTGCTATGATCTCATTCGCTAAGCAACATAATAAAAAACATCTTCTACTCTACTTCTCCCTTCCTTTTTTTCTTGCTCAAAGAAAGAAAAATACTGGCTTGTTTCCTTTCTTCTTCTTTCATTCTTCAAAAAAACTTTTTCTACTTAACAACAAAACTAGGAAGAAACTCTTCTGCTTCTTCTTTTTCTTCTTCATCATCATCGTCATAAAAAAGCAACGTTCTTCTTTTTTGGGTCATTGTGACACTTAAATTCTTTTACTGTATCAGTTTCCGTTTCTACAATTTCTGTGTTTTTTTTAAATTTTATCGATTATTTTCTGCATTGAATATTTCTTGGAGGAGCTTATAAAACTGCAAAAAAAGGATAATACATAGAAGAAGAATACATATTATCGTTTCCATCATACTGCTCATCATCATCATCATAATACTTATCCTGCTCATTGTCTACTTCTTTTTTAAACATGGATAAGAAAAAACAACGAATGGAAGAAGAGGAAGAAATAATCTCTTCTTCATTTTCTTCCTTTTTCTTCAAAAAACCAGAAAAATACAAACTAAAGTAGGAAGTATAAGAAGAAGAAGACGAATATACGAGTATGCCAAGCTAATCGTCAAGAAACTTGAAAAGTTTGTTCAAGAAGAAAAAGAAAGAATGAAAGAACGGAAAAACGCATTAGAAGAAAGAAGTAGAATATCTTTCTAAACTTTTTTTGTTTATATTGCAGAAGATACATAATATATTCAATCCTTCAATATTTTTCATCAGCATAGCAGCAGCAGCAGCATTAGCAGAATCAAAATATTTTGTAGCAATAGAGTAGCACTGGTTTTTGTATAGGTATAGTACATTGCATGTTATTTCAATTCAGAAATTTGCGATGAATGAAGAAGTTTCATCAAATTATCGTCATAATCAATAACAGCAGCTCAACAATAAAAATTCTTGTTAAAGTAGTAAAGTAAAATGAGCATAACATAACATAAACATTTCAGTTTACTTACTAATCAACTAACTTCACTCGTGTATTACTTATGTATAGAAACGTATGATGAAAGGGATGATGTATGATTATTATTATGATGATAATGATTATGTATGATTGATAGACCTACTTTATTTTACTTGCTCTAGATTTTATTAATTCACCTTTTCATCATCTTAATAATACTAACAACCGCACAGCACGATGGAGCACGTGTTACAGATTGTGCAAAAAATTCTTTTCTTTATTCATCATCTTCATCATCGTCATCATCATCGCAAACTCATTTCATTTCATTACTCATCAAGAATAATTTCTCGGAATGTATGTGCATAAGGACTGTGTAGTATGTACGAAGCTCACAACTTCTACGGGTTTTATTGATTTGAATTCCACTTCCGTCGCTCGCTCACTCGCTCGTTCTCATTCCACAAGCACTACACTAACTGAAAATAAAACATGTCGAAAAATAAAAGAAAGCTGAAAAAGCAATCTGTTCTTTTTTCTTTGAGTTAGAGAGAAGGAGAGAGAGAGGAAGTTTTTCTTTCGCAGTTGGATTTGTTTTCTGTGATTTGTTTTGCAAACTACTGTAAAATATTTTGTGTTTCCTTTGCATTCATAATTCCGCAACGGCCAGATAGCCAGATTTGTAAAAGGCTGCTTATTTTTACAGTAAAATATAGGAAAATCAATGAATTTAAAGCTTCGATTTATTTTCGACGGACAAACGAACTCTTTTTAATTTCACCATCAACATCATCGTGATCGTTATCATCATTCTATTCAAATCAATTGATGTGGTGGTCATTTAATCATCTTCTAATAAGATGGAAAGGGGAAGGAAAACAGATTAAATTTTTTCGTCGACGAGCATGAGATGAGTACTACTACACTGAACTAAAGTTGAAGAAGACTCGAACGATTCAATGAGGAATTCGCATTCTTATAGAAACTTTGCATTTACAATTTAACGAGAAGAAAAGAAGAAGGCCTTTCCGTTTTCCTAACATATTTATCATGCACAACAGAATTCTTACATGAGAACCTTATGAAAGCTTCAACAACAGCATCAGCAACAGGAAGGAAGAGAAGCGGCGGTTCCTACCCCAACCAACCTACCTATTATTATAAATTGCTGCATAACATAACATGATCATTAGCTTGGGACCGTTTATCTTTTATATATGGGCATATGGGCATATGCAGAATTGCATTTTACTCTCTGGTGGCAATATGTCGTACATAGCCAGAAAAATCCCATTTCACTTTCACTTCACTTTATTCCCTCTTCAATAAGGAAAGCAGGAAAAAACTAAACAAAGAGCCTTTCTGTTTTTTTCTGTTGTTGTTGTTCTTTTGAAATAAAAAATATGTATGCTATTATTATAGCTATTTTATACCTTAACAGATCTACTTTTAGTTTTGTACCTACTATCTTGCATCATTTGATCCAAACCATAATAACCGGGTTTGATGTCTTCCCTGTCCGGAGTAAATGTGGAGGAGTATCATATTTTTTTCGATAGAAAGAAAAGTAGTGGGAGGAGGAGGTAAGGAAGAGCAAGGAGTAAGGAAAAAACAGACTTTCAATGAGAAATACTTTTACTCTTACAATGCTTTGCAGAAAAACTGACTTTTAAACAAAAAATATATTCTTCACATAAAAACCATAAAAGCAGTTCAGCAGCAGCAACAAGAGCCGAAGAGTAAAATGATGAGGAGGAGGAGCAGTGGTAGTAGTGAATGATCAACTAAAAATCTGTTTCTTTCTTCTTTTTTTCCACTTTTTTGCTTGTTTTTTCTTCCCCTTTTTAAAAACTGTTTATATTCCCATGTGCAGTGCAATCTAAAAAAACGAAAGGAAAACTATAGACACTTTTTGACAGAAATAAAACTTGTTCCAGTTTGAAAAAAATCTGCTTTTAGGAGTATTAAAGTGTAGTAGTGGCAGCAGTACTAGTATTATGGAATGGATCAAGTATAGTAGATGGTAGCTCGCTCTAAAAGGTTGATTAGCCAAGCGGGCGCCGCTATGCTCGGCGCTGCTTGAACTTAAGCTATTGGAAGTTGGCGAATCGCAAGCACGCCCGGCTAATCCACCTTTTACAGCAAGCTACCATTTGGTATAGTTTTAGGAGTAGTAATATCGGTAGAACTAGTGAGTGATCGTTGAAATCAACTCAACCGTTTCTCCTTCTTCTTCCTCTTCTCCTACTTCTTCCTTTTTCCCTATTACAAAGTATTTTTCTGTAAAGTAAGTACAGAATAGGAGGAAGCTAACTTAAGATTGACTAGGCGTAAGTAAGTAAAAAGTATAAACTGCTCAATGGAATATGAAAAAAGCAGTTTCATTCAGCCTTATTGAGCAGCAGAAGTGGGAACCATCGACATCATTGCTCTATATTATGCTCCTGCTAATATTGCCATGTATTGGCATACCGTCATACAAACATAAAGTCATGCAACTTTTTTTTAGTTAGTTAACAAAAAAGGACTCTTCTCTAAAATAGAAATCAATCTGAAGTGGTTCTAAAACGGGTTCTGTTTTTCTGAAAAGAACTTTTGAGTTCATTTCATTACATTATACATTTTTACTTTTACGAACAAAGGATTATAAGCAAATTAGTCAATTGATTTGAGGGGACCTCAATGAGAAAGAGGTTTTAAAGTTAGCATTTGGATTCATTCATTTCACTAAAAAGAGAGATTTTATTTGCAAAAGAAGTGGAACGATGATGATGGTAGTGATGGTGATGAATGAAAGACATTTCCAGATGGAAATTTTAACGAACGAACGTAGAGAATTTTCTTTTTGGAAATAAACCTTTCTTTCCATGTTCATGTCAAAGAATACTTAACATTCCCTATGAACTATCAAGATTTTTTATATTTTAACAATTTTATTCTATTCTGCCGGTCAATTTGAAGCTCGTTAACGAAAAATGTTGGAGAATGTTTCACACCGGCTTTAAAATTACATCTGCGTTTTACTCGTCGAGTGGATAACCTTATGCTCAACGCAACATTGTGAAGGACGCGTAATAGTATTTACCAATACAATGTTCTCGTGCGTCTCCCAGTTCCACCTGAAAATACTGCATTTAATTAGAGAGGAAATGGCACTGTCAACTTTGATGAATTTTGGTTTAAAACTGATTTGTTTTTCTCATCTCAACCACACGAAACCATTTAGAACGACGTATTATGTAAGACAAATCCAAACTGTGTTGGATTAAACAAATTTCGTCATTTCAAAACTCGTCGTAGTAAAACATCAACAACAAAAACATAAACAAACAAAAGAATAAATTGTGTTTTGGCTCCCGCGCGCACCACGCACTGTTGTCATCTACTAATGTTAAGTCTTATACGAATTCTCCATCCTTCCTTTCCCAACCTCAACACTCACAACTTTCATTAAGATTAAGCATGCTTAAGCTAACAACCCAGTTATTTTATTCTGTTGTACGAAAAAATGCACAATAAACAACAGCCCTCACCTCCACAACAGCTACCGCTGCCAGCAGCACCTTCACCACGTGTAGTAAATTTATTTTGCATGATGGTGGCGATGATGATTTTGTTGGGCGTTGGGCTGCTTCTGATTTTTCCACCTCGTTTCACGTAATACGAATAATTTTCATTTCATCCTCACAACACCAACAACAACAACCTTTTTTGGCAATAAAATAATGTTCAAGAAGAAGATCAGATCCACTCCAATATTGTCAAGATAAGGTACAGAAATGCAAATTCAATGCACAAAAATATTATTTTTGAGTCATTGTGTTTCTAAACTTCTAAGTTTTAACCCTTTTGCAGCACTTCCTAAAGAAGAAACTTTTACTTATAACGGCAGACTACTAAACACGTCGTATGCCACATAGACATTGGCGTTTTGGCGACGACAGCATGGCATGGCAAAAACGCAGCACTCTTTTTTTCTTTCCCTTCCCTTTTATATTTGCATGACACACGTAGGCCCATTTGACAAGAAGCCGGTGACATGCTTGAATTTAGTACTGGGCCAGGAGGGCGAGCATGAAGAGAAAGAAGAGCAGTGGCTTGAACAACAACGACGACATCTCATATTTCAGTTTTGTCTTTTTCTCCCCACTTTCTCTCACTTCTGTACTAAAACTGTTTTTGTTGCTGTTGTTGAAAGTGATGAGAATGAGAAGGATGCAAAAGAGAATGAAGGAAGGTCCATATTTCACTCACTCTCTCTCTCTCACTATGAAAGATTATTATTATGCGCGTGTAGTGTTGTTCCTTTTTCGTCCTCTTTTGTCTGCTTTAATGCACCTACACATTGAAATATTTTTATAGAAAGTTTAACTGCGTTTACACTTTTGCACTCTTCCATTTCATTTTACATTCTTCTATTTTTACTCTAAATTTGTCAGCAAAAATACAGGAGGAAGGACAAACATAGCAAAAGCATCAACAAATACGGAAGTAGTGGTGGTAGAGTTGGAGTCGGTGTTGGCGGGACTGGTGGCTGATGAGCCACACAAGAGTGAGCGGAGAACGAAGAAGAAGAAGGAGAGAAAAGTGAAAGTGAGGAACGAACAAGAAGAAGAGCAGCAGCAGTAGTAGCGGCGGCGGCGGCTGAAGGGTGAAAAGGAACATGACATTTTGCCACTTCCACTGTGTCTGTCTCTTTCTTTTAGTTTTTTTTTATTTTTTGTTTTGTTTTGTATTTTTGGAACTAAAACTTTTTAGGTTTTGGAACTGGATTGGAATGGAAATGGAACTACTGGATTTTTCCTGTCCTGTATCTCTCCTCGTGTTTTTCTTTTTCTTCTCTTTTAGCTCAAGCATCTCACTCTCGTTGGTTTTGGTTCATTTTCCAGTAAATCTCTACTTTAGTAGGGAAATCACATATTTTGTTTCCTTTGGGGAGGACTGAGCTGTCGGATTACTACCACACAAATATCATAATTATCGCACCATTTTGTTCAAAGCATTTAAATTTATAACGTAAGTAAGTGTAAACGTCGTCATTCTTTTGGTTTCCGTTTCTTGCAAATCTTTTTCGAAGAGAGATTTTTATCTAATTATTAACCCTTTTGTAATTAACAATCAACAAAACAATAACACATCCCTACTTACAACACATTTTGTAACGATTTGATTGTAAAAAGTCAAAATGAAAATGTACTGCAGCAAAATTATCCGCAAATTTGTATTTTGTTATCCTTTTCCCCTTTTAAACTGTTTTACCACAAAAACTCTTGTAAAAAAATTTGTTTCTGTTGCATTTTTTGTCAAGTATATTTTGTATGCAGCAGGTTCTCTTCTGTCGGAGAAGAAAGACCGCAGCACGAAAACAGCACCAACAACAAAAATAAAAAAGGGTTTGTTTTTTCGTTTTGACAACGCACGTTTTTTCAGCAGTAATATGAAATGGGTTTCTTTCTAGCACAAAAAAGAGTATAAAGAAAAGAAAGAACGAACCACATTGTCGTTTTATTTGGCAAAAAAATGCACGAGGATTCTTTCCTTCATCCTTTCCCTTTGTTTTGTTTGCGTCTTTTCCTTTAACAGTTTCTCCCCCTTTTCCTCACTCTAGACAGGAGTCTCAACGTCGGCAACAACGCAGCGTGGAAGAAAAAAACAACAGAGGAATGGAAAAAAGCTTGCTCGAGGAGGAAGGATAGATGAAGAATGCGGCGTGTGGAGGGATCGGGGCTGATGCTTATATTTGCTTGCTTGTTTCAGTTTCTCCTTCTTCTGCTACTGCTGCTGATTTTTTTGCAAAAAGGAGGAAGAAAAAAGAATCCGAGAAAGATTCTCGTTAGTAGCGTTTTACTTTACAGAAGTAGAGAACTAAAGAGAGAGTGAGTGAGTGAGAAAGTGAATGGGGGAAAATGGGGAAGAAAAGTAAGAGAAGCTGGAAGCTGGATCAGAGTCTTCCTGTTCAAGAGAGTATCAGATGTGTTTCAATGTGGTGGTGGTGGCATAGTGGCATCATCGGATTCCGCTTCTTTTTCTTCTTCTTCTGGTGAACCATGACTTCTCTAACACTACTCACTAAACTGACTGGGTTACATTACATTACAACTACAGCTTGAGCATGAGCATGTGTGCGATGTCGTGTCTGCCTCCTTCTCACTCAACCTTCTCATCTTCATCTCCATTTCCCAAAAAAATATATTGTAAATGATCATCAGATCGGGATCATCAACATCATATCATTCATAAGTAGGAGAAAGAAGCAAAGCATCCGTTAATAGTTAACTTATCCTAATAAGTAATAATCCTAAAACGTAGCGACATGGCGACGCGGCAGCAGAAGTCGTAGCAATTTCACCAATTGTCATGGTGATCTGATAAGGTATTTTTGTACAGAAATGTTTGAAATATTTCTCTACAATTTTGCCCTTACTGCCTTTATGTGACGTGAAATGAAATGATGTGACTCCGTCTCTCTTTTTCTTCCTCTCTCGAACTTCTTTTTTCTGTATTTTGTATACGGAATGGAAATCTGTGAACGTGAAATACTATTCCTTTTTGCAAAATAAAACGACTGCCAATTCTCGTTTTTTGCTCATTTTATATTATATTAGGTTGCCCTGGATTTTGACGTGACACACACGCACAGCTACCAACAACCACCACTACTCCACCGTGTAAATCTTCTGCTGTTATGCTGCTGCTGCTGTAGCTACTTTTGTTTGAGAGTTTCGTGAGTGTGTTTTGCGGATGTTTAACAATGGACCTGACTTACATAAAAAAGAAGAATGCTACACTTTTTTTAAAAACAAAATGAATACGACGATGTTGATGCTGTGCTGGTGGTGGTAGCGGTACTACATAATATTTAGTGTCTGAAAAGAGTAGACATTTTTGGACCTTCAACAAACTAAAACTAAAACTACCCAAATTTTCACGGGATGAGCTGTCTCAGGGATACATAATATATCTGTAGATAACGATATCGTATAAAATAGTTAAAACATTTTTCAGCTAAAAAAGCTGAAGCGAACTAACTAGCTAAAACTAAACGCTACATATACATCATACATACATTACATAACATTATGTAGGGCTCCATTTTTTGCACATAAGTCATTCCTTAACTCCAGGACTGCTGGACATTTTGCTGGACATGGTCAGAGAGAGAAGAAGGAGACAGAGACAGCAGCAGCAGCATTTTCGTCACGGTGTATTACTTTTACCCTGGCGCTCTGTTGTAACTGCTTTTATTTTTTTTGTGATTCTCGTCGTCCCTTCTTCAAACCACCACAACATCACGATCCCAGTCATAATAGTAGTGGAAGAAGAGAAAAGAAAGAAAAGGGAAAAGAGGAAATGAAAGCAAAAAAATATCGGAGTTTTGTTGTTATAATGCTGCAACAATGCATATAGAGAAAGAAAAACAAGGTTAGACTATCGTAGTGGAATAGATGGGAATAGTAGTACTTACTTACAAAGTAATAATAATATGCTCTACTTACAAACCGTTTTTTTGTAATATTGTTCCACTTTTTTGTGTAAAGATATGGTACATGTACTGTCAAAAAGTGGCTTTCCTTATTGCACAAAACATTCCTAATGGGATAGAGATGCTGCTGCTGGCTGGATTTTGATGATGTTTTGGCTCTTATGCTGAAGCTACTTTTCTCCTTTGCTTTTGCCGTAATATGAAAACGAAAATTTTTGCAAACTATCGCGTTATCTACTGGATGGATATTAAACGAGCGATGGAGTAGCTCTAAAAAAATTGATGATGATGATGACGGGCTATATTCATTTTCATCCTTGATATTCTTGCACTGCTTAAGTACATATGTTAAGTAATAATTTTGCTGTCATATCCTTCAAAACTTTTTTTCTTCCCTGTTCCTGGAGAAGAAAACATGAGGGAAATGAATGAATGAATGAGGGAATGAAAAGATATTTTCTTTTGGCACAGATTCTCTTTCTCAATGGTACATCGTACATATCCGGAAATACATGTATTTTTTGCATGTACATAGCTAAATCCAAAGCCAAGTTTAGCAAACCAATGAATTATCAACTTATGAAGACATAAACCTTCAGAGAAATGGCTGTGTCCACGACCTAATTCTGTCCTGCCCCTCTCTCAGTCCCGTGATTTGTTTATGGAATATTCATTCACATTATTCACATTTTTCCATTATATAATTGCTGTGAGTGAGCCAACACAGGAAACTACAAAATGGAGTTTGACTTTTTTACGTAATTCTTCCGACAATTTTTGTAGTTCTGAAGTGAGGTTGATGGTATTGACAGATTTGGAATAAAAATGTAAATGGAAAACTGACTGAGGGCAACTCACAATCAGACAGACTTTTTGTAACTTTTATTTTCTCAGTTAATTTCCGGAATACTCCAACACTTAATCAGAATTTTAACAGTTTTTCATCGAGTTCATCTATTTGTTTTAATGGAAAAGTTTTTCCTCTCCTTCTCTCTCAATCTCTCTCTCTCCTTCTCTCTCTCTCTTGCTGTTTCATCATTTGCAGTAAAAACTCCTCCTCCGTAGCAGCATCAGATTTAGCATTAATCTCCCTTTTTTATTCAAACAAAAAGCAACGGTGAAGCAGTTTTAAAGTAGCAGAATTGCTTCTAACGGATATTGCCTACTCCTTCCTCCCCACTTCACTATTTTCCATTTATGCATCGAGTGAGCTTGCTTTATGTATAAATTCTAATGAATGGATCGAATATTAAATTGATTTAAATTTAAAAGCAGACTCGTTAAAAAACGCCAGATCAAGTAGTGAAGAAATATGTAAACAAACACAATTCAAAAAAGTTTTGCCATTAAACTAAAACATTCTCATTTTACCATAAACATCATCAGTTTATATAGTAACAGAGACAAATAGGTATGTATGGGATAATATGCAATGCATATATTTTCATGTTATTTAATAACGCTTCTCTTTCTGCAAAGGACTTCCAAGAAATTTTCTGCACTGCATGCAAGTAAATCCCAATAATATTAGATATTATGTAATGCATGTACCCATTTATTTCCTGGCTTTTATTTGTTCAGCAGTTTTTAAATCCATGCATTTCTCGCTCTATTCCACCTCTCACGGTATTTATTATCATCTCTAATCCAATTCCTTTTTTCCTTTTTTAACATCAAAGGAAGTATTATGCAGCGTAGAGTAACTCACCTTCATAAGCATAATATTATATGAAACGTGCTTGCTATTTTTGCTTAATAGTACACCAATTCTATTTTACATTGCACAATAAAGTTGATGACATGATGACGAATGACCCAACATTAGTTGCCGTTTCATTTAAATTTAAGCGAATATAGCCGATTTCTTCCTTAATAGGAGCAATGGACCCTCTCAAACTGTCAGCTTTGCTGCTGTCACGCTGTCCGTTGCAGAAAAAAGTGTTGGCAAAAAAGAATGTCTCCTATAATGTTGGATTGGATCATTGAATGTCACGTCCCCTCTTTCCTCCACTTCACTCCAATATTAAAAGTTAGCGGCTGCTGCTGCGCTGTGTAACAGTTTCATTTTTAACCGCTGTTACTGTTATTACTACGCTGCTTCTATCGCTATTCAACTCTTACTACAATTTACAATTACCAAAAAGCAAGAACTTACTACAACGGAAACAAACAGAAAGACTGCGACGTGTCTTTCACACTTCCCAAGAGAATTAGTAGAAAAATATATGTATTAGTTTTATTTTTTCTTTCGTTTTTACGACCTCCAATAAACTTTTTTTATACATCATGCGTGCAAAAGTAAATAACTGCTGAATATAAAACCGTCAAAAGTTTTAAAGAGGTGAATAGTATAATATATATTGCGAATTTGTATTTAAATTGTAATTTTCAAGTTTTAAATCGCTTTTGCACATTAGATCATTTAAACTTATTTCATGCATACATGCATGCAAATGTTTCATGGAATGTGCTAATCGGACCTTGTTTCATTTGAAATAAAACGAAAGAGAACTGACGATCAAGTTGATTTGAACAAAATTGGCTTATCGATCAGCAGCGATGCAGTCAGTCAAGTCAAATCAGTCAGAGTCAGATGCAGATGAATGCGATTGCATAATAGTAGTATTTGATAGCAACCAACGAACGCTTGTCTACTGCAGAAACCGAGTCTACATGCTCAACTTTTCCATTGCTGGAATAGATTTGCAAAATATCGTTTCAAAAATGCATTTGGATAAAATGTACATTTGTTTTTAAAGAGAAAGTGTCAGAGTTTTACCCGGTTACTGCGTTCTTCCTAATTTTCTACCTCTATGCTCATGCATAGCAACAAAAATCGAATGCGCAATATGGCATTGCATATATTTATACCAAATCACTTAAAAAGACATCAAAACGGAAATGAAATTCAAATTGAAATTCACTGACAATTTTTAGATTGCGATCGCATTGGCAGCAAAACTATTGTGTTTTAATACCAAGAAAATCCCCTACTGCGATTTTTGATAATAATATGCATAGGTAATCTTGAGATTTTCTTTTTATATTTCATTTCCGTTTAAAATACATATATTAGCGCATTACTTTATCACAATTCTCTTGAAAAATAAATAAAAAGTATCCTCCTTTACTTAAAACTGGAGTAATACAGATACTGGAGGATTCAGAAAGGAAAATAAAAGATTGCGTTTGAAAAAAAATATTACAATCCAATATTAAAAACTATTAGCGAATTTCAAAGCGAACCATTGCAAATCATTATTATATTTTCATGTGGGATGGGAATGGGATAGAAGCAACAAAAAGCATTAAATTTTGTATTTACGCTAGCTGTAGACTTTGTTGCTTTACTTCGCTTCTTTTACTACTGCGTTGCTCCTCTCCACGCTCCGCCGCTTTGTTGCGTCGCTTGGTATGATGTGCTGCTAGTGCTGGTACGGGTTATGCAGGTTTTTTGGAAGCAAAAAATGCAAATGATTTGAGGAAAACCAGCAGTTTTACATGATATGGGTAGAAGCCGACAAACCAGCGCAGCGTACGGAAAATGGAAGCGTTTGCTTGGCCCCTTTTTCATTTCAACTAATAAATATTCAAATTAAAGTCTGCACTTCCACTAATATCAAGATAAAACAAAATTTATTTTTATCTAATCAATATTCAAAAAGGTTTTCTCTTTTCTCATAACATCCCATGCATTTGATTGGAGGAGAACTGTATTTCAATAGTTGTAATGGAAAATGCGATTTGTGAGTTTTTTTTCAAGAATATAAATATTACGGTGACGATGATTATCCACAGTGACGTTTTTATACTGCTTCCGGAATTTAATATTTTGTATTTTTGCAGTTTATAATCTGTACTGATATC
>JAHZNJ010002059.1:0-33222 GCA_027744475.1 Lepidocyrtus cf. sotoi NNG-2020
CATAGTAACAGCAAGTCTATTGCAGCTCTAAATATAAAAAGAGGTTTTTGCACAATGACGGAAATCCCTATAAACAAACAATGAATGAAACCGCTTTTGTATCCAGCCATCCAACAGAAGCAGGTCTTTGGCCAGAATCTTTCTGGATTTTTAATAGACATGAATAGCTCTATGAAACGACCGAGTATATATTTTAAATTTGATGTTTTATGATTTTGACCATTCATTAATTGCCAAATAACTCAAAGGATGGAAGATCAAAAGGATTTGCTTAATCATCCTGTCTTATACTCACTGTCTAAATAAAGTTTTTTTATGCTTGCTCTTGCAACAAAAAATTCTAAAGAAGGAATCCCCCGTCAGATGAGCCAGCAGAACTATTACATGTTACCCAGCGGCTAATTGCTACCAACGTATGCTGAAAAGAAGAGGAAAATCCTTGAAACATTAAACATTCGATAACTTCTTGTGAAACGTAATGGGATATAAATATGACTTCAAAGACCTGTCCTTACAAGATGGTAATACACAATAATGAGCATTTTTTTTATTGAAACTTTAAAAAAGCTGTATTGTGTTATTGAATTGTTACTCACGTCTTTAGTTTTGCTATAAATAAATACATACTTACAAGCGTATGCTCAATAAATAATTATAAAAACCAATGACTTGTTAGAAATCAAAATCTTCCAAATTACCTTAGATTTTTTGTTCTTCCCTGTTTTAATTAAGTTTCCTGGTAAGTAAGATTCAATTTTCCTAAATATTCACACCGCTAGACTATGAAGAACAACCTTTTGAACACTGGAAATTGGAAAAACGTTGATGGCGGGTTTAGCTTGTCTACTAATACGGCAAAAAGTTTTGTTCGATTTGATTGAGCTAGAATTTAGGTTTATAAAATAGGTAACATATTAAATTTTAGTTTGCTTTGTCTCTTAATTACATGTATCAAAACCTTATTACAATCAATCATTCTTATTTTTCTACTATCTTATCAGCTTAGTAATTTAGTGTACGCCTGTGTATGGGGGCCGGGGGCTGAATAATTTTAGCTTGCTCGCCATTTTTGCCTGTCACTCTCTTATCGATCACATAGACAGATCATTTTTGATTAAACTATCTAGGTCATTCATGTTTCAAAGAAATCGATATAGTCCGTCGTTCTATACCGTAGATCAGAAAAGAAAGGGTGTTTTACTATCGTGAAAATATGTACATATATAATTAATGCTGCTGCTTCACTGCTTTATAAATCTGATGATGATGAAAACTTGAAATATAAAATGAAAACTGCCGTAGCAGAGGAAGTGTTAAAACTCGTGATTAACCAATAAATTATGCAGAAGTAATGCCAAGCTGGGTTGGCGTTCTCCATTAAAAAAATTTAACGACAGCTAAAGTTAGTTAGCGTGAAAATTGTGATAATGTACTAGTACTAATTGTGGTAAAATAAAGCAAATATCAGTTCCTGATAATAAAATTTAATGAAGTACATAATTAAAAATAATTATTACATAAGATCATATAGATATTACAGATTTATAGCTTGTTTCTCATTTTCCTTGTTATTTAAACAGTGATATTTTTGTTGGCATTTTGTCTCTTTTTGCATCAAACATCACACAACAGAATATTATAATACTTTCAGCGAATTATCATTCATAGATAGGCACAATACAATCGGTAACAGTATACACAACGTTTTTGATTAAAGATCCAAAATTTGTTAATTTTATTATACTAGCTAATTATTAAGGGATTAAAACATAATGGGACCGGATACACCATCTTAGGTATTTAATACTATTTAACAACAAAAGTTTTAAACTATACAGTTTTAAATCTCACCTCACGTCGTCCGTCATTCCAAATTTATTAAAACGGCTGTCGTGACGAAAGAAATGAATCTTTGTAGCATTCTGGTAATAATAATGGTAATTTTAAAAGTAGATTATACGCGTGGGTGAAGGAATTTTATTACATTTTTTTCAACTAACTATTGGTAATGTACACATATACAGGCGTAGCTGTGAGATTTAAGGAACTTGATTCATTCCTACTTTAATAAATTATTATTTTATTTTAATTAAATAGTAAATGCTTTGCTTCTGGTATGCGGTATGAAATATGATGTATGAGGAGATACATAAACCATTATGCTATTACTGATCCTTACAAATTACTTTTAATTTTACTTAATTATAATGAACCTCATTTCAACCATTCGGCATTTTTGTAAAGTGAGTGTACACGTAACAAAATACCTTTAAAATAGTAACCGTTCACCGCATATATAGCTATAGGTATTCTATTCTATGTAGGTCTACAAAAACAGCATTTAAAGTGCCCTTACATCAAGTGAAAAGTAAACGTTGTCGACTAATCTATGGATTTCTTAAATAAGTAAGCAATCAATAATTTTTTAACAAACCTTACTCAATACATTTTTATTTTTTTGAACAAATTGCGATAGTTTGCATCAAAGAATGGATAATACTTATTTTATGCTAAAAAAAGTAACTTCAGTTTACTCGCATTGGTGTTCGTAGATAACTAACCGATTTAAAAACCCAAACAAAAAATAAATCATGATTTGTTGCAACGGTTGTAATTAATCATTATCAGTCGAATTAATCTATTTAATCCTCTTTGTGCTCACCGACCGTGCAAAACATTTCACTTACATTTTCAAAGTAAGATAGATTAATAATTTCAATTTCATTAATTGATGCACCTACACAGCCTACAGACAGTACACCGTATGGTAGGTTTGTATGAAAATTAGACTTTAAAAAAGAAATCAAAAGCTGTTTACATAGGCATTTCATCATTTGCATGATTTTTTAAAAGAAAGTTCAGTTTCGAATATATAATAAAAAATGAAGATATTTATTTTTATGTTAATGTACGCAATAAAAGCTTCAGAATTCCAAACGCCTGTAATCAAGAATTAAAGAATAATTTCATGAAATTATGAATTACTACTACGTGGGTAGCAAAAGGTGTATTTTAGGCAATTTTCCCTCATTCAGTTATAACGAGTTAATTTTTTGCACTGTTAAACCCAAATTATTTACCGAACAAAGTTAATGAGAGAATACAGCTAAATAAAAGGTTACTGAAAAAATGGTGAATGCACTTTGTCAGCTTGTTTCATTGAATTATTATTCAATTTAAGAGAAATGATTTTCCTTAATTAAATCGTCTGAATCGGCCAATGCTCCGTCCACAATTTGGACAACCATGATCCACATCCTTACAGCATTCCACGCAGTACGGTACCCAGAAGAATGGACAGCATCTGTATATTCAATCGTCATCAACGATGAATCATCATGAAATTATGTATTTACCTTTGATTAAAACACGGATTAACTGAAGATTTTACTCACACAACCAAAACAGCAACCGCAGCAATATGTGTCATCGTTCCACTCCTAAAACTTGTCCTGGTTGTGATACTTGCATAGCAATAGGGGCATTTAACCTGCTGCCGATCCTCATTTAAGTCAACTTCGGTCAAGGAAGGGAATGGTGGGGGATGTGGCATTGGCTCTGTGCAACAAAGATTTCAAATGAACACTTAATTTTTCATTTAGCAATTTAGCAACTATAAAAATTGATGCTGGAAATGTACAAATGAAACTTACTTAAAGCAGCGATTGGTACAGCAGGCATTGAATTCGGGATTTGTTGTTGCACTGCTCCAGGAGCAACGTACATCATTGGTGGAACATTCATAGTCCCATTTTGTGGCTGAGGTTGAAGTGCCGCTGGAATAATAATTCCTTGGGGAGGATGTTGATGCTGCCCTAGATGGGGATGATGAGGCGGTGGTGGTGGATGTTGCGGAGGAGGTGCTCCTCCTGACATGCCGGACATTGGTAAACCTGCCATTATTTGCGGATGTGGTTGCTTTTGAGGAAAGGGATTGGAACTGAAGGAATACGGCGGGGCTGACGGTTCCATGTTGTTATTATTATTATTCTGCATAATGCCGGACCTATTTGGTTTGCTTCTTTTTAATTTAATTTAATTTATTTAATTCAAATAGCTGCTGAATGTTGCTCGAGGAAAAATTTATGCAAAAATGATAAAATTTATTTTGCTATAATAGTCATTGTCAGCTTTGACAAAGAAATGACGTCTTTCTTTCATAATCGATTACCCTTATGTAGCGAGCTTTGTGAAGTAGACTTTTTGCTCCACTTGACATTGATACGACATCACTTCAACTTCAAATAGTAGTGGCCCTGTTAAATCCCATAAAATATATCGCATATATTATCAAAATTCAAGAAACTAGGACTGTCCAGTACTCTTGAGAGTATTTGAGGAATAAAGGTGACCGCCAAAATACAAGGAAAACACTTCTGCTCGTGCTTCAACACAATCTCCGTAACATTTTCAATAATTTGTTCTCATCGTTTTTTAAGAGTGGCTATGTTTTTTAGTGTATAGCGTCTTTGTTTCGTTTAAATGGAGTTTGAAGGATTTCAAAACAAAAAAATGTATCATAATGAGCTGTTTTCCTTCTTCCTTTAATAAAAACTCTTCTTTTATATCCCACTCTGTATAAACATTGTTAAAACCTACAAAGCTAAAATAACTTTGTTAATCAAATTGAAAGTTAAGTCTCATATTACCCCATTTCGATTGAAAATTACGTAATTTTTATTGTTACATACTTAAATATTTATTAATGTCCATCATTCATCATAATATTTACTAATGATCATTCTTGTCAAACTATTAATAAGCAATTAGATATAACAATTACAATTATAAGATAGTTTGAAATCTACTTTTTAAGCTCGAAAGTACAATTTATATTATTTAAATTGTTCAACAAACTTTTTTCTGGTTATATCCAAGTATGTTATCACAGTGCGGACAGTAGTGCTCCACATCCTTCAATTCGTTCAAGAAATAGGGAATAAAACAGCAAATACAGGTACTATAATAAAGAAAATTACAGAAAAACATATTATTTAGTGTGATTAATGAGCCCTTTGAAAGGTAAAAGTTAATGAGGAACCTCAATGAGCGAGTAAGTAAAACGCAAAGATTTTTAGCATTGCTTACACCCAACAAACACCAAGGGCTGTTAGATGAGTTACCGTTCCATTGACATATTCAACTTCAGTTTGTACGAGAATATTACAATGAGGGCATTCAACTTTCTGACTATATCTTGCCCATCGTCCCTCAGGAGGGAATGGAGGTACGCTTGGTTGTGGAGTTGAATAACATTGATCTGTTGAAACAACAAAATGATCTTTTTACTTATTTTGGTGAAGAAATATTTATCAAAGATAATTTCAAGGTTTTTATTCACCTGAATTACTATCCGTTACAGAAGATATGTTAGGAACAACCCCTATAACTCCAGCTTGGCTACTATCTTGCCCTTGTCTTACTCCCCCTCCTCCAACCGCCAGTGTTTGAGGATGCGGGTTTTGAGGACTAGTGCCTTGAAACTGATCCACGGCTGCATCTTCATCAAACGTTGGATACAAAAGGAACTTTGGCGGTCTTTTGAAGATGTCGTTTTGAAAATCTTCAAGTTTCTTGTTAGATATATTCCCAGAAAAGTCTCCGCTTTGTGGTGTCGGCGGTGGAGTAAAAATTGACCCAGTGATTGTGTTTACTCTGGGAGAAGATAAAGTGAGTGGATTTGGAAGCGGTTTTAGCACTGGCTCAACTACGTTGTTTCCTGCAGCCCCTGCAGGGGAAAACATTGGCGGAGCTGATGGAGACGTATCGAAACTGGGGAATTCATCATCAATGCTTTTGTGCCTTGTGTATGGTGGAGGTGGAGAAGAAGTTATCCCCACTTTGTTATTTCTATCGGTAAAAGTAAAATCAGTCATTTTTTGCTTTAAAAAAACTTTTTAAAACTATTCTTCCCAAAATTAACAATAAAATGGCTTCCATAGTCGATCGGTGGAGTCTCAAGAGAAATATGTTTAAAGCAGCATAATGGAAAGAAGATAATGTAGAATTAATTCCAAGCAAAGTTTCCTGCTTAAAAATTCATGAGCATTTTTTTTAATTTTCTGCCAAGTGTAAAGTAAAATGAAAAGCTTTATACTTATATTAGTGTTTCATCAAATATTACTACGTATAGTAGAACGAAGGAATAATGATAATTTATTCATGAGCTTTTGTAAATCGATATAAATCAATAACGTTTTTCTTAAAAATTAAAGACAAGGTGTGATCAAAGATAAGATAGTATCGTGCGTGACCAAAACGAGTATTTTTTAACCTACGTTCTTTTTTTACCACACCATGTTTGGTTACCTACAGATAAGTACACATTTAAAACTATAATATATTCTTTCCTTTCTTTATAGTACTGGTTTCCGTTATCAATCTTCCTTCATTGGAATTGGAACCACATGATGACTTCCGGTATCCACTTACACCGTTGGGCGAGCACATTATAGAACTTCCCGTACTCACATTCACATCGACCATTCACACATTGTAATCCAACATTGTCTGTCCATTCTCCATCTATTGAAATCCTTGTTTTTTGGCACCTATGCATTGTTTCTAAAGTGCAAGGCTGTCCAGATTTTAAATCGCATTCCCAATCTTTGTTCATAGTGAAGCCTTCTACACAATTACATTTTCCACTCCTTCCACATTCCATGTATTTTCCACAAGGCGACTTGAATATTATAGCTTCCCTTGATTTGTCTTCAACGGAGCAGGGTCCTCCAACTAAGCTTACACAGGACTCTGTTTCCTTCACATAGGCTTGCCGATACGGGCATTGGCATGTGCTGTTGAAGCAATGAAATTCCTCCGAGCAGTTGAAATTTGCCAATACATCACAAAAGGAATCGAACTTCCCTTTGCAAAATCCTGCTCCGTATTGTTCACATCCAATTTTACAGCGACACCTTTTGTGAACATTATCGCAGAAAGCGTTAGGAACACAGTCGAAGGCATTTGTACAGCGTTGTCCGACTAAGCTCACGCATTTGACGACTTCATCATCCGCGAAAGGGGCGCGTCTTCCCGTATTGCACTGGCATGTTCCTTCTTCTGAACAGATCAGACCCAAACTAGACATGCAATCGGAGTTTAACTGGCAGGGTTTCCCAAAAGTATTTTGTCTAACGCATTTCCTTTCGTGGTTTGATGCGGTGATTGGTGTGAAGTCTTTGTAGCATTTGCAGACACCCTTCTCCTTTAGGAAGTAAGAATTGAGAACGCACAAGCAAATACCATCTCGGCAAGTGAATAAGGAGTCCGGAGAACCACAATGGACGGTCAATTTGCATGATGATTTATACTTGGATTTTGCGTAGTGTAGAAGACCACTTTTTCCTTTAGAGTTACATTGTGTCGAGGAGACTTGTACAAAGGTTATATCAAGCAGAAGCGCTAATAAAGCAAGAGCGTTTACTGAAAAACGAACGACTGTCATTTTAAAAGCTTTTTTGACAAGAACTTTCAAATAAATGAATCGAATAAGAATTCCAAATTGAAATCCTATCTTTCCAATATTATATATGTCCGTTTCCTGCATTTGAATTTTTTTTGGAATGGCATAGTAGATAATAAGATACTAAACGCATCAAATTCGAGTCGGTGGCGTTGGTAGCAGATTGTAACGATTAACGCTTGCCTTGTTAAAAACCATTTATTGTAAACTTTAAGTTCTTTTAACTATACGTACTTATACCTAGTTACGGAAATGTAAGCATAGAATCAAAATGTTCTCTACTTCGTATTTCACGATGCACGCATGTTTTACTCTTCAACCAAATCGCACTGTATTTACCTATGTCTCATAGCCTTGAATACATAAAAAATTCTCAGATATTATTGAAATGCTTCAGTTTTACAATCTTAATTTATTCGTTAGCGTTTATTGATACATAATAATAGATTTAAACAGTATGATTTATTAGACATAAACTGATCATGTTTTAACAAACCCTTTTAATTATCTTTATCATTATCATCAACGGAAGCAGAAGCTTTCATGACAGTACAAATCCCATGGTTTGTCAACCCATTTAGCTGAGAACGAGCAAGTTTACATTCTAAATTAGTTAAACACTGCTGGTGCTGCCGGTGATGTTGTTTGCTTTGCTGTATGGCTTGACCGTGAGCATGACATTCACAATCTTGGCAGTCATGATCACCTTGTCCTGGCAAAATACAGGATGCGCCATCCTTCGCCAAGCAAATTTGCTCGAGTATATCGAACGTTTTCATGCCGTCTAAGCAAGAACATTTCCCTCCACACAGTGTAATCCTGCAGCCCAGTCACAGCCGGTAATTGTTTGCCCAGTGCAAGGCTCTCCGTATGAGAGATCGCACCCTCTCTCCCTATTCATGACTAAACCCTTTTGACAAACACAAGTTGAAGCCTTGCCATTACCACCACCATCATCACATTTCATGAATTTCCCACAGGAAGCGGTAGATACTGCTTTCCTTTCTACTTCCTCGCTTGCCTCCTCTCCATATCCAACCCCAACACCAGTTCCTCCAACAACTTCTGAAGAACATGGGGCACCCACCAAGCCTACGCAACCTCCAATATTCTCGGAATATATCTGGTCATCAGGATATTTGCAGCCACAGATTCCATTCAAACACTGGAACTTTCCGGGAGAACAAGTGAGATTAGCTAATGCATCACAATGGGAGCCGTATTTCCCACTGCAGAATCCTTTCCCATCCGCTTCATATCCTTCATCACAACGGCAAATTCCTGGATCCATCCAACCACCACCACCAATACAAGTAGCTTTAAAAACGCAACCTGCTTTACTTTTGCATGTATTTCCTGCTAAAGCTACACATTTAGTTGGTGAGGTGGAAGAGTAAAATGGAACGTGTTGCTCTGGATCGCATTGGCAAATTTCTTCAAAGCAGATTAAAGATAAATCTGTCAGGCATTCTGAATCAGAGTGGCAGATTTCACCGAAACTCTTTTGTTTAACGCAGGTCTTTTCTCCAGTAGAAGGGGAAGATTCAGTATAGCCTGTTAGGCACTTGCAAACGCCTTGGTTCTGATCACAAAGAGAATTTGGGACGCAGCCTATGAGGACCTTTTTTGTTTCTAGATAACCACAAATTTCGTTGACGAGAGAGACACAGCTTCCAAGCGATGTGGAGTAGGTCATGGCGTCTGGATAGAGGCATTGGCAAGTTTCCTCTTCGCAGGCGAGTAAAGAATGAATGTCACATTTTACGGTGGCGTTACAGGGAGAACCGTACTGGGCTTTCTTGAAGGACCGACGGCTGGAGTAGGCTGATGATGATGATAAAGAAGAAAAAGAGCCTTGCTCAATGAGGAAAGATGACGAAGCGAAAAAAATTAATAAAAAATGAGAGCTACTCATGTTTCTCTGCTGCTGTAAGCAAATTCAACGTATGTAATAAAAAAAACTTAACCAATTTTCTGGTGGTGGAAGCTTGCTCTGCAAAATCACACTAAATGCGAGGATTCGCAAAAACGCAAAGGTGTTCTTAAAGAATAGTAAAAATTTAGAACAGGAAATACCATGAAATTGCCAAACAAGCACATACATAAGTACTGTAAGCACTTCCTGGCAAAAATTTTGCACCTTAGAAAGCAAACAAAAAGCAAATAGGTATTTGCAATAAACATTTGTACCTCACGCAATCTGAAAAAAACTTTAGTCAGCATCTGGTAAAACTGTCAAAAAGTTATGTACAAAATGTTAATGACTAATTTTTTTCCTGAACTTCGTTCCACATCTTGTAGCAAACTGATTCGCTACTTTAAACAAACAGTTGAATTTTCTTCGATACTTATTTTGGGTTTTATAGATTTACATTTAGAAAGAAATAGTTTGTAAGCGCAGCAAAATGATGTCGTTTTTAAAATCAATCATGAAAACAATCACAGGCGATTTCGGTGTTTAATTCCATACGGTAGTCTTCTGTGGAAAACAATAAAATGCTTATATTCTGTGTGGAAGCTTAAGCTACAAAAAAGGATCAGTCAGTCAAAGGAGCTTTCATATTACAGATTAAAATTTTAAAAACTAATTAATGTCCAATTTGTTTCGTTTAAATGCCAACCCCGTAGCAGATAATATGTAAGTCCTTAGGTTTAGTTTTTCGTTCATGCATTTCTTGAATGATCATAAAAAAGAAGTTTTACTTCTCTGATCTGATGTGAGTAGGCACGTGGCACTTTTATTTTACTTGTTTTCTCATTTGAGTCATTCATCGTGAACGTACGCGGACTAATAACAAAGTTCATTCTGATCCTCTTAAATTTTTCTGAAATAATAAGACAAGAGCTCTGTGTGTAGCTTTCCGTTCCGTATTCTTATAATAATTCATATCCAATCATAATAATATTACATTTACGTAACGTTCTATATTCTGCTGCTCTGGACGGTTGTGTGTACCTAAAAAGTTTCTTTCATTCTTCCTTCGCTTTAGTTTTTCTTCTTCTTCTCCTCCTTCTCTCTCTCCCCATTAAATTAAAAGAGTTCCTTTCCCTTTCAAAACTTTTCCACTAAATTGGGAGTGACTTGGCTCATAAATGTCTAAAGAGGGAATTGAGATAAGACCCAAGAAGTGTTGCATTTATGGTCAATTACTCAGGTTAATTTGTGCTCAATTCTACACACCCTTCTTTCATACAGCCAAAAACAAAACCAACAAGAGAAATTCCGTCTCTATTCCCATTTTATCTTGGAAATTGCAAGTGAAAATATTTTTTATAATTTTTTAGAAAAGCAAAATTTTATAAACAGCTTTTCAAATCGAAGTTTTAACATCTTTGCGATAAACAAACGGAAACATAAAAGGAAAGCTAAATTGTAGAAACTTTTCTCCATTTTAAACTTCCGCTTCTTCAGCTCATTCTCATACTCCTTTCCAATCCTATTTCAATACCAATTTTTAACTGCCACTTATTTTATAATAAAACGGATTTTACGGGTCAATAAATCCCGTTTCGGATTTCCTCCCACCATCATCTTCATCAACCTTCAAGTAAAAGCAAAGTTTTTCTCATTTGCACTCCATTTCTCTATCCGCTTTCACTTCCTCTTCCACGTTCCCCCCAAAAAAACTAACTTAATTTTCATCGCATTGGTCGTCGTCATCATTAGCGTCATAATTCAAGGCAACTCACACCTCCTCCCTCATTCTTAAAGTCCGAAACTCTTTTTGGAAACTCTGAAAGTGAAAATATTATTGCCTGGGAAGAATACGGAGGAAAAGGAGGAGTAGCAGAAAGAAATAAAAAGTAAAGATTGGAAATTGGAAGTAAAAAGATATCAATTTGGTCGGTTCCTTCTTCATCCTACCAAACTAACAAGTCATAACTTTATTACAGCATTAAAAAATATATCCTTACCATCTTTTTCAAAGGGTCTTAAGAAGCATCCTTTATAATTTTCTTCTAGTAATAATAAGAAATGTACATATAAGCCCTTGTAGGGTCTCATTAAAGGTCATGTTGTAGATTGTAGACTGCTAATAGGACTAGAACGATGTATATTTCCAATCAACAAAAAGTTTTTGAAGAAGCACTTAACTTCAATGGTTATTTTCTAGAGCTAGAGAAAGAAAAAAATAAACGATAGTTGGTTGGTTGGTTGGTTGGAGAAGCTTAGAGAAAATGTAACGAAGCTGGAGCAGGGGATAACTTTCTTTTGGTCCTTTCTCTCTCTCTCGAAGAGAAGAAGAAACCGAACGAAGAAATACAAAAAAGAAGAAATGAAAAAGGCACTAAGTAAAGAAATAGAAAAAATAAAAATAAACTTTTTTTGCTGTTAATTTCTCCTGTTTTGAAAGGGGGATGTGGATACAGTGGGGATAGTAGATACTTTCCACAACTAACAGTCCTCAATTTTCCAACAAGCAAGCAATCCGTAAGACATGAATGGCGCTCTTCATATGACAATAACAACAACATCGATATAGTACTACTACGGAGAAGAATTCTGATTCTGATTGGGCTTCTACAAGAAAAGTTAGGCTTCTTTTAAAAGGGAAGTAGTAGAAGAAGAAAAACGTGCCATTTCTTTCACTGGTTTCTTGTTCAATGCTCGGCACTTTTGTTAAAAGGAAAGAAGTCGTTTTAATAGGAGAAAAGAAAAAAGTTTGTATTTGTAAGCTTTTATCCTCGTTACACAAACGGTAGTTTTATAACGGCTACTTTTCGTCAGTGATTACAGCTGAAAACTCGACAGGAAATGGTTTTTACAGCTACAGCGTTGCTTGGTAGTTGTGTGTGGTACTTTTACGCAGCTTGTGCTTGCGACGCGGTATTTGCTCTTCCTCTTCTCAACTCGTCGTCATCAACATCTTCAGCGGCAGCAGCAGAAAAATAAAGGGTTTGCCTTGCAATTTGATATGATTCCTTTTCCTTTCTCCTCGCATCCTCGTTTGTCCATTTTTTGTCACCATTTCAGCTCCTTTTTGAATAGCTATTTTCAAGACTTGCATTTTGTGTAAGGTTTGTTGAAGAGGAGAAAGATTCAAAGAAGGAGAAAACGATGATAGGAAAACTCTTCAAGAAAAACTTGTAACTTGCCCCTCTCCGTTATTACAACAATTCAACCTGACTGGAACCAATCCAAATTGGCAGTATTACGCAGTAATATAAAACCGGAGAAGAAAACCAAGAATGAAGCCGTGAGTGCGAGTGCGAGAGTGATGTGAAGTGGAGGGCATAAAGTATTACATATGTCTGATGATTTTGCTTTTGATTGTACAAAAAGAATTTATGGTGATGATCATGATGATGATGACGGGAAGAATAAAGATGTGATCGTCATTCAAAAAGAAATTCATCGATGGATTTACCGAAAAAAGGAAAGCGTGTGCCATAGTCTACGTCTTTGCGGTTTCGGTTTCCTTCTTCAAAAAACAGTTTTTGTTCCGGAAGGAAAGGAGAAGGAAATTTCTCATTTAGATTTCTCAGGTTTACTTTTTAGATGAGGATGAAGAAGGGAATAAATTTCGTCACTTTTAAACGTTCAGTTTACATTTATGCGTTGCGTCACAGTCACGGTATTCGCTTACGCTTTCCATTCCCGTTTTCTAAGAAAAGTATTTCTTAAATAATGCATTTAATGTGTTAAGTGGTCGTAGAGGAGAAGAATGTGTGGAAAAGGAACGATTTTTCTTAATGCGTTTCCATTGTAAATCGAGAGCAGTGCTTCGGGATAACAATTCAATCTCTTCATTTCTTCATACTAAAAAAATTGTGGAGAAAAATAATTCAGAATTGATTCCACCCAGTTCCCATTTTGCTAAAGTTTTGTTGCTCAAGCTCGTTGCAAATTGCAAACATATAAATGGAATTCTGGTTGAGATTTCCGTTTTCCTTCTCCGCTACGTCTTATTTGTTTGCAAAAAAAGACTCGTGTGATTGATAACGTTTCGTACAATGATGGAATGTAAAGCAGATTTTTTCTTTCTTGTTGCTCTTCTTTTGCTATGCTGTAAATAAGTATAAATCCACCACCGCTTCTTTGTAAAAAAAGTAAATGATAAATGCAATGAGATGGAAAATGGGTCGATTTATTATTTTCTTCGACGGTATAGAAAAACCTCCTCTGCTGCTGATGTTGATGATGCTGCTACGAACTCGTATTTTTCTTTGGCAATGAAAAACGCATGAAAGTAAGTGAGAAGTATAACAAAGCCCGTAAAAATATTGAGTAACTGCTTTTGTTAAACTTTTTAAGAACGGTAATATTTTGTTTTTTATTGCTAAACAGGAAACAGTTGAAATAAAAACGAAACTATTTTTGATTGTTTCTCTTTCTCCTTTTACAACTCATCGCTTTACATTTATTGCGTGAAATTTATTATGCAAAATAAACTATCAGGAAATAAGACATTTTACTTTTTTCGTTTAGGTTGTTGAAGATGACAAAATACGAATGTATAGAGAGTGATTTTTATACGTTATATTTTTTCACTTATGTCATGTCAATTGGCAATGAATCTAAATTGGTCTCTTTCTATCAATTTTTATTAAATCATCACGAAAAAGAATTTTGATCAAAGTATAGAAGAAAATACAAATGAATTATGAAAAGCAAATCTAAAAATGATGAGATGTGATATTATTATGCGATACTCTGGCATGTTAAATTATGCCTGTACGTCTAAAAACGTAAAAGATAAAAGCAAAAAAAGTTGTTGAATTGTATCATTTTTGGAGATTGATTTATTAGAAAGGAAACGCTTTCCCTTTAAGCTGGCAATCACTGACGATGAGATTCCCTTTATTCTATGGAAAATGTGAGGAAGAAACCACATATTATTTTTTACTTTTGCGGGGTTTCTCTTCTCTTCTTCGTCTTCGATTCAAAGCAATGTATTATTTATTACAGCAAACCCTACGTACGAAAGAAGGTGGAAAAGAAATTGTTTCAATTGGAATAAAATTGAGCTTTATCTTCATATAAGAGAGAATACTATCCATTCCTCCTCCTTCAATCGAGCAATTACATTATACTTTTATATGAAATGTGTTTGGTTTGATTTTCATGGGTTCCTTTTCCTTACTTTCACCTTTTATTTCTTTTTTGGTTTTTTCCTGAAGGATCTTTCCAAAATGCGAACGCGGTAACAGTTTACGCAACGAGACCATTTACAGTTTCCTTTGACTCACCCTTTTTGTTAAAGATGGCGATGATGGTGCACACACTCGTACTTTGTATATAAGTTTCTTCAGGAAGTTGCTTCCAATTCAAACTATAAAGTTTATTTGACCCAGTAACTGAGAACTTCTGATTTTTGGAACAATCTTTATTGTTTTTTATCAAATACCTCCAAATTACCGTATAAAATTTCAAGAAAATTTATTCAAAAGAGGAGAATTATTAATTTTTCCAATTTTGTGTACTTTTTCATCTATCGATTCGATCTGTAACATTTTTTATCACATCATAAAAATAGTGAAAATTGGGAAGAAAAATGGAGATGCGTACATTTAGACCTGTACTCAGGAAAGCCGATAAAAAGCTAAAATTACTGTTACGGACATGTGTAATTGCCATTATTTTACCAAAATCATACTCCTAATGATGTAGACGAAGACCCAGTTACCGTTAATGAGGTATCTCTATCTGATTCCTAAAAGCAACGCTGCTCTCACAACCACAGAGCAGAACAAATCGACAAATGAATAGAACAAAAAAAGTTGGTATGTATTGGTAATAAAACCTTTAATGAGAATGACCTTTCCTCCCATTTCATCTAATTGTTTCCATCATCAGAGTCTCCACTGTTGCAAATGACCTCACCCACACGACGACTCGTATTTGTAGAAATCTAGTAATGATGGTGAGCGTTTCATAAAGCCTTTTTTGCAAGACAGGGTTCATCCCTGCAGTGAAATACGGTTTGACTATTAAGCATTGAGTATTGAAAGAATATCAATGGTTAGTTGAAATGGATCGGATTTCCTTTCCATTAATATTTTATGTCAAGTTGAAATATCTACCTAATGAGAGTCATGCTTGTTCGAAAGAGAAATTATGATAATTTTATGTATTTCAATTGAAACTGATACTAAAAGTGCAATCCAATCATAATTGACGTAGGATTTATTGAATTAAATGTAACTCACAATGTGACTCTATGATTTGTTGACAATATAGTGCCATACAAAATTCGTTTTTAATGCATAAAAATTGAAGTTCTGTATAGAATCAAACATTTTATTCAGCGTTTTGTCACTCGTGATTGGTTACAAAGGTATATTTTATAATGTCCTGTTTTTAAGCTAAATGATAGCTGTAAACATGCGTCTTACTTATATAATGTAATACATAGCTTAATTGCATTCGCTGTAATATTTTGATTTTTTGTATGGTAGCAAAAATTATTTTATTTTACGTACTCATTTTCAGTAATTATTCTTATTCAACCCCATTACTTACCTAACCCTAATTATAATATTATTATATCTATATTATATAATGAACCTAGAACTACAATAAACATTTACACGTATAGCTAGAATTGCCTAAGATTAATGTATTTACAAATTTATGTACGACATTCTTTTTGTGTAATTCGGGTCAATACAAAATATTTTACTTTCCATAACTTTACATAATATTATTATTTATTCTGAATATTTTCTTGCGTTAACTGACCATTTATAATTACGTGCGTAATAAGCAGATGATAATGACCTGCTGCTCCGTATATAAATAGTTTTTTCTTAACAATACGAGTAATATTATATTATCTAATCAAATACAAATAAATAACGATGAGCTTTACAGTTAGTTAAGCACCGCAATTATTCCGTACAATTTAACCGTTCTTGCTTACAACATTAAGTTTATATTAGCGAAGTAATTTGCAAAAACAGCCAAAGTTCTTTAAACAGCATAGCTTTCTATAGCTTAGCGGTTCTGTACTATTGCGTTGCAATTATGTTCAGCTTGTTTTGCGTTTGTATATAACAGTGCTTTATCTGTAGTTCCTCTAAATTTTTTAAATAACATTTTTTACATAATACTGACGCTTCATATACTTGATTTTCTTCGTACGTTGACTTTGGTAAATATTTGAAAAATTATAATTTCCAGAATTTCCTCGAAAAGTATTCATATGAATTTAAGTATGTAGCTCAGATACTGAACGATCGGAAATTTTCCTTAAATTTTCTATACGACGAAAAATCCTTTTTTGCAGTTGTTTTTTCATTAGAAAGGATTATGAATTTATTATTGAAAGCGTAGTAAATACCTAATTAATTATAAACGAGCTGCGTTTCTTCTGCATTCAACATTTTATTTATAGTTTTTCTACGTAATAGGTAATAACTTACGTTACGTATCAAATAATAAGCCTTTTCCGAAAAATTCCATGCAAGTTTACAAATTATTTTACTTAGAGGCTTTAATTGTTTAAATTCTCTCTCTTCCCTCCACTATCAATACTCTTTTTTTCGTTTATCCTTCATCATTATAGAGAAAGAGAGAAAACTAATTAATTTTCCTTTAAGGCACATATTTAAAGAGAGAGAGAGAGAGAGAATAAAAAATAATCCTTTATTATTTCTCCTCCTTCAGAGTTTTTGTTGTAGTAGTAAATCCGTTATAATTGATAATAATTCTTTTTTACTTTCCTTTCCAGCCCTGCTCCACTACTCCACACTACACTTTTTTGTTGCTGTTTTTATGTTGTTTGTTGGATTTTACAAAAGACATCCTAAAAATTTTCCCAATTTTAGCTTGTTTTTATTTACTGCTTTGTTTCAGCAGAACTCTTCAAACAAAAAAGTTTCTGTTTTTTAGTCTCTATACAGCCTCCACCTATAAGTAATAATGAATAAACTCAGTTTAAATTAAACTGGATTTTCCCCCAATAATATTTCTTCCATTTTCCCTCCAAAACACTCCCAAGCTATAAATTTATTTTTTGCTGCTGCTACTACCGCCACCACCACCACATATTCACTTGTTCACACATGTTGGGCTCCTTCCTTTATTATTCCTCTTCCTCCAACTACCATTTTAAATTTTATCATCATCATCATCGCATAATCAAAAAAGTTGTTTCAAATACATATATAAAGCTGTTCTTTTTAAGAGAAATTCTCTTCAGCTTCACCCACACCGTTGTGTTGTCGCCGCCGCTACTGCAACCACATTTTAATTCAATGTGTAACCCAAAAAAAGCATAAAGGAAAGAAAGAAAGGAAAGAGAAAATCCTTTTCCGGTTTTGTTCGATTTAGTCCCTGCTCTTTCGCTTCATTAATTTGTTTCTCTCTTTCTCTTTTGCATTCTCTTCTCCTTTTACTGCTTCTACAGAAAGAGAAAGAGAGAAGAAAACTGTGTGTGAAAATGAATTTGCTTTTTGAAAATATACTAAAACTCGTTCATTTCAATTCACTTTCAGTGTACCCATTTAGTTCTTTGCTTGTGTTGCCGTTCCATTTAAACCCAATAATAAAATACATTGTTAAGAATGAGTAAATAGGAGACGTAAGCAGAACAGAAGTATAAGTAAAGTAATTATGACTATGTCTGTAATGATGATGATGACGATGACAATAACTTCCATCCATACAACAACAAAAGCAAACACAGAATTTTCTTCTTTATTCTCTTTTACGTTCTTGCTTTGGAAAAGGCCTTTATCAAGCTTTTTGAATGTGTTTCACTGCTCGTACAGAATTGAACTACGAACTGCAACTGAAAAGCCCTCAAATTCTCTTACAAACAGAACAAAGAAGCATCTCAATTCTCAATTCATTTGCAAAAAAAAATGTTTATTATTGGGAAACAACCGAGTCTACCGCTGCTGCTGTGTCTGTGGTTTACGCAGTGGCTTTCTAGTTCGTTCGGTGCATTCTTCTTCAAAATTGTAAATTGACTTGGTGGTCTTCTTCTGGAGGAAACGTTGCAAAACAGTATACAGATAAAATATAGAACTAGTTCCTCCACATTTTACCCAGTTTTCAACCAATTTACTGCATAAACATGAATGAAGCAAAATATAATTTGATGACAATATTATTATCATTACTACGCATTTCCTACACATTACACAGTTTTCTTATAGTATCTATATCTGTGTAAGTGGAATGCTATTTATTGAAGCTGTTATTGTGTTATTCTAATAATGATAATGATAATAATAACTGAAAACAGCCCATCGTCATTATTTTCACTTGTAGAAACTATAAAATGGCTTTACATGCCAACGCCAGCAGCAGCAGAGCAACATTTATTTCCCTTTCTTGTCTTCTGTTCTGTTTCTATTGTGTTTGAATTGTGAACGACGGTAACGGTGCGGTAGTAGTGTAGTGCAGTGCTACTTGGTCGGTATAGAGAAATAGAGGAATACATTAAATTCCTCCACTTCTCCTTTGTTTCTTGATTTCTCCATTCTTTTCATCCCTTTCTCATTTTTCCTTTCCAGTTTTATTCACACTTTCACAGCTTTTGAGCTTCCTATTCTTTCGGAAAATGATAGATGGCAACGTTTTATTGTGTTGTAGTAGTGTAGGAGGATACAAAAAAGAAGGAGGAGGAGGAGAAGCCAAAAAATTAAAATTAATTTTCATTTTTTACTCCAAGAAAAAGAAATAATAAATAAGAATAAGTGAACCGTTATTAATTTAACTCTTCTTTTCTTCTCCTCCTTTTTAAAACCATTAATAAAGAAATAATAAATATACCAAGAAAAAACTGAAACAAATTACATTTGTCATACGGCTATAGTATAATCGGATTGTTGTTGCTGCTGCTGTTGAGGATGATGATGATTACTACTGTGATGATGAGAATGATGATGAGATATTAAATCAGTCTTTGTTTTGTTAGGATTGGAATGATCTAGGAGAGCTCCACCAACTTTTTGTAGTGACGGTGGTAAATTACTGTTGCCAGCTCCGCCAACACCACCACCACCAAGTTTCCCTTGAGCTGCTGCAGCAGCAGCGACCAAGTCGTAATCATAGTCGTACTGATGATGATCGTAGGCTGGATGAATGGCTGCAGACGGTGCCCCACTTCCCAGTCCTGTCGACATCAGAATAAAACTTGTTTCATCTGTTGTCCCTAAAGCTGCTGCTGTGCCATAGTTATTTCCTCCACCAACACCACTCCGACTAGCTATGCTGCTCCCTCCACTACTTCCGCTGCTTCTTCCAAGTCCCCCTCCTCCTGGGGGAATTCCGTAACCTACTGTTGCAGTGGAGGATGATGATACTGGACCAGGGCTCAGCATACTTCCTATCCCACTGCTGCTCCCATATGAAAACCTTCACAAAAAGAACAAATGGGAAGGCAAAAAGAGAGAAAAGAAAGTATAAGATAAAATATATATTTACACAATAAAAAATGAACGAGTGTCACACATTTTTCAAGCCCAACACATTTCTCTTCTTTCCTGTTACTTTCTCTACTTTTGCACACTTGTATAAAAATATTCCTTGGGATGGAAAATACTTTGGAGTTTTGCTCTACCCCACTCAAATATTAAAACTCAGGGCTCTGCTAAACTACTTTTCTGTGTTCCATTTTAAAGATGAAGCAGCAGCCTTGACATTTCATTGTTTATGGAAAGAACTAGCACGGAATTTTAGAGAAGCTGTTCAGTTTTTGTTGCAATTTAAACAATATTTTCATTCGTCCTTCCCTTTGTGTCCTTTCTTGCTCTCTCTCTCTCTTGTGAGCAAAAATTTTATACTTTAGAAACTTCCAAAATTTATTTATTGCAAAAAAGAAAAATGGACTTACTTTGATCGTAAACCCCGCGGCAGTGACTTCCTGTCCTTGTCACTGACGAGGAGGGTCTCATCATTAAGGAAGATGGGTCGACCTCCACCAACTCCCTGACCATAAAGTCCCATGTTACCCCCTCCAACTGGTAGAGCTGAATAACGGCAACCTTTCCCCGACATTGTTGAGGAGTCCGAACCCATCATTCCCATAATCAGTTGATGTTGTTGTTGTTGCTGCTGTTGTTGCTGATAATTGTGAGCATTATTATGACCAAGAAGGTGGCTATTATGATGGTGGCTGTGCCGGTGTTGGTGATGATGATGATGGGGACGAGTGCAATCATCCGAGTCAGACGCGCAGCTATCATCGTACTCTTCACTTTCTCCTGGGCTTTCGCTGCATTGCTGTTGCTGCTGTTGACCTCCTCCATTCATTTGGATTGGAGTGCTACGGGTATTTCCACTGCCACCGCTGCCGCTTCCACCACCACCTTGTGATGATTTTCTCCTTCCACCACCACCCCCTCCGCCACTGCTACCACTGCTTTTTGTTCTTCCACCTCCCCGAGCCATCTGCAAATATCAACCGAGCAAATATTGCGAAAATTTTGTGGGAAATTATATCAATTTCATAGTCCCTGTCTTTATGTCAATATAAACAACTCACGCAGACTTTCACTCAAATTCACTTCCATTTTTATTGTCAGTGACAAGGAAAAGCAAACTTAATAAAGTTGAGCAGAGCATGAAAGTAAGTAAGCAAAGCAACAGCAGCTTCGACTTCCCTTCTTTCTGAATCATGTCAGTGTACGTACGTATATAGTACAAAAAAGTAAATCGGCTTTATTCACTTTTCCAGATAAAAATAATAAAATCTGACGGGTTTTTAGGTTTTAGGAATTTCAGGATCTCTTTCCCCAAATATAATTTCCGCAGAAAGGAAGTAAGACGGGGAGAAAACACCAACCAAACAACAAATGCGTTTGATAGCTACCCTATTTATTTTCAACTGGTTCAGCTGTCGTTGATTTCCTAACTACTGCTGCTGTTTCTGCTCTCTCTAAACTTAACCGACATCAGTCAAAAGACCGTCACTGGAAAGGTCTATCAAATTTTTCTCTTCAGCAAAAATAATACGGAATTTGTTGTTGAAGGAATGAGAAGTGACTAAAGAGAATTTTGCTAAACCCATAAAATACTTTGTACAAATTTAAGTACAACGTAATCAGTTTAACGTTATCATAGTTCGGAAAATACCAAAACATTTCCCACATTTCCTGTTTTAACCACCATCGCGAATTCTACAGATTTTGTCATTATGTCGTTCTTCATCATCTTGTCGAAACTCTAGAATAGAATGAAAACTTTTCATCAAATCAAACAAAGCCTCTACTACATCATATCAGCAGAAACAACGCAACAGCAGCGGCAGGCAGCAGAAGACAAGAAACGCGAGATATGAAATATGAAATTATTATTTCAAGTTTTATGAAGCAATGACTTAACCATCTGTGTGTAGCGAAAAATATCGTTTTGCGTCATGATGTGGATATGTCGTCGTCGTCACCTATCTCAATTCCCCAGAAGGAAAGCAGCAGCATCCGAAAAAGCCTTTTCAAACTCAACTGGCGAAGTAAAGAGCTCCATAATATGCTTTCTACAAGTCTCAATATAATAAAGTTACAGATTTCCTTTAAAGGAGGAAGTTGAGTATTGAGTGGTGTTGTTGGTTGGCTGGTTGTGGAACAGTAAAAGTTGGATTATTTACCATTCAAATCTAAAAAGCCATTCCAAAAACATATCTGTACATAAAAAACAGCGGCAGCAGCAGTACCAGCTCCAGAAGAGAAGGACTATTTACCAACCACACTTTATACTATTCCATCTTCTATCTCCGCACAAAATCCAACAACACAACTTAAAAAACTATCCAGGAAATTTAGAAAAGTTCAATTCGATTACATTTTCGTTTTTGTTTGCTTTCCGTCTTCGAGTTTTCCAGGCATTGCATAGTTCTATTCTACAGACTACTACAGCAGAGCTTGTTCTCTTTCCGTCCATGCATAAATCCTCCGAAAAATGTTCCCATATGCATCCACGAACAATTCCAACTCTTACAACCAAATAATATTTGAATTGAAGTAAAGTGGTTCAGATTTAGATATGAAAGAGAACTGAATTGTTTGGGAGAAGAGAGAGAGAGAGAACGGAAGAGAGAGTTTTTGACTCGATTATACTATTTTACAATTCCTTCTTTCTACTCTCTTTATCGATATGGCCCTTTCCCGAACAAAAGCACTTTTCTTTTCCCTATTTTCAGTGAAGAAGAAGAAGAGATGCAAAATATGCATAAACATAAAAAGAAAGGACACATTTCCCATTTTCTTTATTTATTTAGCTTTATCTTCCACTTTCACCTGGATTCCAGGTGGTTTGTTGCTTCTTTCTCATGAAAGAGTGCATTTTTCTCTCTCTTTCTCTCGTTTTCTTTCTTCTTTTCTTCTCTTTTGTTACATGTCATGTTTGGTTTGATCCCCCTTTCCATTTTGTTTGTTGAATGCGACAGGGAAAGAAGAGTGGGAAAAAGCACAACAACGCAACAACAGGAACAGCAACAACAAACATCAAATTTTACTTTATTATCGAAAGAAGGGAACCATTCTACAGAAAAAGAAGATATTTGTCCTCTTTTTTTTTCTATTATTGACGGGACCGGGAGGAGAAAAAAAAGAGAAAAAAATTCCAAAACACACAGCGGCTCACTAAAACCCAAAAATATTCCACTTTATTTAACAACCCTTTTTATTTCCACAGAAAAAATGCAATATTGCATTGCACCGTGGTTATGCCTGTCTGTGAGCGAGCAGCAGCAGATTTTCAAGATTGCAGATTTTTCTGAATTAAAATGGATTTTTCGATAAAACAGGTTGTACTTGTACAAGCATACTACACAAAAGCAAAGATTTCCTTTCCTTACATTTTTGGCGGAATCATTTTTGTTGTGAATGATTTTTGACGAAAATGGGAAGGGAAACTCGAACAAGAAAAAAAAGTCTTGTTGAAAGGATTTACGCATGATGGCATTTTACATTTTTATTATTTTTCTTATTCCTTGTCCTCTCTTCAGCTCAGCTCATATTTGTATATTATTATTCGATAAAAAATATCTTGTTCTGTTCTCGTTGAAAAATGTTGGTTGGTGCAAAAAGAAGGAAGGGAACAGAACAGATTTAGGGAAAGTTTAAAAACGCATTGAAAAAATTATTTTCTTCCTGAAGAAGCAGAAGAAGAAAAAGAGATTTGCCTTCTTCTTACATTTTATGTAAATCCAACGAATATTTGTAATCTGAAAGGATTTGCTTTCTTGCTTCTGCTTGGCTGACTATTTCTTCCATTTTTCTATTTTTCGCAAAATATTTTCAGAATTTAATGTGAAAATGTACGTTACGTAAAAAGCTAATATGCTACACGTAATGTAATATAAGTATTATGTAATGCATATATTATGTCGACGAAGAATAGAAAAGACTTTTATTGAAATATGGTTGGTTAGTTTCATGGTTGAATAGGCTCGATTCATATTCTTCAATAATTCTTTTCTTGCTTTTCTAAATTTAAATTTCCCTACTTACTTTCTTCTTCGGACGGAAAGGGAATGCTAATCTCAATACAGATTTTAGATTAAAAGAGAAACTCAAAATTATAATTTTAATGTGGAGAGGAGAGAGGAAGGTGTGAATCAATAGCATTCACCAGTTTCCAAGAAATCGTTTTGTATTTTGAAAATTTGAAAAATGCTCAAAAATTCTGGGGAAACGGATGCACCAAAGCATGTTCTACGATTACATCGACATCGACATAAAATCATCAAACTGGTCCAATTCAAGTCAACTCAATTCAATCAGAAATTTTTGGCAAACTAAAAGCGAAGGAAGAAAGAAAAACGTATTCCTCCTTTACAACTACGTTCATACAATACGAAAAATATGTCAAGCAAGAGCAAGCGTTCTCCTTCACTAAATCCTAACAAAGGAGGCGGCTTCCTCCAAGTCTATTGGAAAGCGTTGAGATGCCCTCATTTCAATTTCTAGCCGAACTCTCTGTTTATCCAACCATTTCAGAAGATATAAAGTCCAATTTATGCCACAAAACTGCTTTTGCTGCTTTGCCATAATAATAATTACAAATTACATTTAGAGTTTATAGTTTAAGTTTTGAGACAAAGCTGTCGCCGTCATCAAAGTTGAATTTGAAGAGTTTGAAGTAGTTTGTTTTTCTCTTCGTCGTCGTCGTACATAAAATCTCTATTCACATCAGAGAAAGCGAAAATATCATTTGGCTTGGTTTTTTTTGGATGTTTTTCTTTTATGCAATATGAAAGTAAGCTCTACTTTCTCTTTCTTCGGTCTTTCTAAACTTTAGTCGATTGCTTTTGCCCACTCTTCTTCTCCTTTTTTCTCTCAATTCAATTCAATCACTCACTCAGCCAAATACAATATTACAATGGAAGCGTGTAGCGTAGCAAAAGCAAAGTAAAGTGGAAACCTTCTCCTTCACTTTCCTCTTTTTTTCTACTTTTCTTACTTGTCGGATTGGGATCGTTTCTGCATTTGACAGCCGAGGGGACGAGGATTGTCCTGTTGCCGTTGCATAAAAGCTTTCTCCAATGTTCTCTCCCAGATTTTCCTTCATCGGCAAGTGAAACGTTGCGTAAGGATAGATATCTTCCGCTGTTTCTGCAACAAGAAACACACCCAACAAAAAAATATTACTTCTTTTGACAATTGACAACTTTTTTTGCAATAAATGAGCAAAAATTTTGATATTTGTATTTCTTTAGAAAAAAAAATGAATTGAAACAGAAAACTAAAAAAATATTATGGCAAAATGACAACCGAGAAATATGATTTGGAACAAAGTAAAAGACTTCAGTCAATCATTTGCAATTCACTTTCATCTTTTGCAAAAATGTTATTTTTTTATTCCGTTTCATTGAATTAAGTCATTTAAACTTAAGGTTTTATGACATTTTTATAAATTTGAGTGACAATTGACAGTTCAGTTGACAGTCGTCAATTTTAAAAAGCCATTTTATCAATTCAATATTTTTTCTTTCTTTAACTTGTAGGGTACTTACCCGGAACTGGATCACAATCTGAAATAAACTTCTCCCTAATTATGGTATAATCTCTGTCAATTCCCAGCGTATTTGCTCCCAAGTCGTGATGTCCTCCTCCCCCTCCCCCGAATAACAAACCGTTCCCGTCCGCTCTCCTAAAAGTAAAGGCCTTTGTTGGCTTGGTCGATTCCTGAGGGGAGGATGTTGCCGAGTTCAATCCTATTCATTCCAATACACCAATTAAATAAGTTTATTTTCCATTTTCTTTGATTTTCTTTCCACATTACTTAAAAATCATTTTAAAAGTCAGTTTTCTCTCTTTGTAAAATATTCAAAACATTTTTTAACTTCGAAAGCCATTTTTGTTCAAGTCTTTTTCTCTCTTTCTCTTTGATAAAAAATATCGTAAGTATTTTTAATGCCAGTCCTTCAGTTTTTTCCTCCTTCTCTTCAAAAAATATGATCCGACAAACTTCACAAAAACACGGACAGTGATGAATGATGACTGATGATGAATGATAAATGATGCAGAGATTAACTTATGCTCAAACAAACAACTTCCTCCTTCTGCCCTAGATACGACGATTCAATACCCCAAAAACTCTACTGCTCCGTTTGCTTTTTGCATCTAAAACTAAGCCACTCAAACTTATTTAATAAACCTAAAAACCTTTGTAAAATAAAAGAGCAATTATATTTCAAGTCCCATTAATATTTGTACGTTAACTAATAAGCTTAAATGCGGAATTCCTTTTGCTTTCCCCACAGGAGAAGAACCTGCTTACTTTTAAGTTTTAACCTTTTTCTAACCTTTTCTTTTTCAAACATAAATTCCAACTGTTAAATTCAGTGCAATGCAATCCCTTCTGCTACATTAGAAGGCTTTCATTTCTGTGTGGCCAGTCCCTTATAGTCCATACCCTATACATTCTGAGTAAATCGATGTAGATGTTTGCCACTTTTTTCAGCAGGACAGCAAGAGGAAGAAAAAAAAACTACTAAAAGTGGGTCACTTCACTTGTTTCCATTTTGGGGAATCATAGTGAATCAGTCCACTAAGCTAATTTTCCAGATGACAGGCTCAGAGACACAAAAAAAGGATTGAGTTAAGTTATTCCAGAGAGGTATTCATTCCCTTCCTCTTCCTTCTCTTATGAAAGGAAGTATACTTTCCCCTCGTCCCAGCCATATTTTTGAATTAGGGAGACAAAGTCAGCTGTGGCTGTGGCTGCTTTTGGTCCTTTGGTCCACTGTTTTAGTGCTTGAGCTACTTCCTTTTTTAGTATTATTTTTTATAATTTATAGATGATCTCTTTATTCTCTACCTAGCTAAAAACATTTTCAGTTCTGGTCACATCCACACACGGCATTTCAGTGCGAAAAGAAGTGCAAATAGGCTAGACCATGACCGGATATGATAGTTTTTATACTTTATAACTCTTTTAAAGTATTTACGTACAAGAAAAGAAAAATCCGAGTTAAAAACTTCCATTTTACAATCCAAACAGCAAAAAATGAAAGCATCATATAGCATTAAAAAATAATAATACCGGTAATGTTTTTCATACGCTGCAGTGCAGCCCCTCTGGAGGAAACTCTGTTTTAGTTCTTTCTAATTCTAATTTCCTTTCAGCAAATTTTTTATCCGGTTTATACAGATTTTTATTCAAAACCATAAAATACTTCTACAATCTAATCTACGATAATGTACTTATTCCTGTGATAAAAAAACGCAACAGATGCAATTATATTATATTTAGTACTGCGAGTTAAGTTGATGCATAGCCTCCATAATACGTATGCGAATGAACTCGCGAACTAACTCGTGTTGTGTTGTTGTTGTTCTGCTCTTTCTTCCTGATTTATATCCAGTTTGCTTCCATTCCACTTTGCAAACGAGAAAAAAAGTAATCGAATTCGAATCTCATTCTGAACATTATAACTGGCAAGAGACAAAGATAGACAGAGAGAGAGAGAGAAAAAAAAGATAATATACAAAACAAGGAAACCTTTTTATGGAATAATAATAATGTTATCTAGTCTTGAGGGCAAAGGCAAGACAGAGCCAGAGCGTTGTTGGCAGCGGCACTTGCATGGCAAAAGAAGAAGAAAAGCTCCCCAGCTTGTTTTGTTATTTTCTGCTTTCAACAATATTTTCCTGACAAAATATCGACAGAGATCCCTATCCAGATGAATTCCCTACAGATAGTTAGCCTCAGACATACATAAAAAAGAACTTTCAGCAGCAGAACTGTTGTGTTGTGGAGCAAGCTCACTCACTGAAAACTCTAGAAAAACAGTAGCAACTTAGCAAAGGCAAGGTAGGTATGTATTTTTTTGCTTACGTTTCCTCCAAAAGTAGAGTGCACTTCCAGACACGGAGATAATTGCGAGTAGGGAAAGGACCAAGGGTAAAATGATATGCACGTCTTGATAAAAAGGAAGATTGTCTCCGGCAATCGTGGAAGACCTGTCACGATGAGAACTTCCACCAGCACCGCCACCACCACCGTTTGAGCTGCTGCTGCTAGCTGAGCTCGTGCCACTGTTGCTGTTACTGGATGAGCTGGAGCTGGAGGAGGAACGGCCGTTGAAGTTGAAACTGTTTGACGTAAGCCCTGGGGAATTATAATTTATTACATGAATATAAACCCAACATATTTATTATAAGAACTCTCCTCTCTGTGAGAGCAGAGCAGAGGAGAGGAGAGAGAAGAGCCCCACATTACACTCCGTCGTCTCCTCCTTCTTCCTCTTCTGCTTTTTTTCCAGGAAAAAAGGAGTAGAAAGGAGGAAAGAAAGAATGGAAAGGAAAGGAAAGGAAAAAAACTTGAAGAAAAGACTTAGCGTCAGGATGATACATGTACAGTTTTAGTATTCACAAATACATTCATTCATCATGTTAATGTAGAGTCGCTTCCTGTGAGGGAGACAGCAAAGATTTTTTTATTTTGCTTCTTTTGCTGCTGCCGCTTTGCTACTACTCCGATGCCTACGTATCTATCTACTTTTACTACAAGGTTGAAGATAACAACAAAAAACAAATACAGGAAATATGTTTCTTGTTCTAGAGTCGAGTCCTTCCTCTTCTACGTCTTCCACAAGAAAAAAAGAATCTAAAAATAAAGAAGGCTCTTGTGTTTTCCTCAAAGTATCTCCTCCGTGCTCTGTGCTGATCTGTAATCTAGCTCTAGCTCAAACACTTTACGACCAAACAATAACTAAAACTGCACTTTTACTATGAAAACGCTAAAAAAAAAGCTTGTTTTTTGTTCTATACTCACTCAAATAGGTTGTTTCTGCAGTCATGCATGAATTTACTTGTGAGCGAAAGAGTGGAAAAGGGGAAAGGGAAAGCAGAGAGTCAACACTACTGTCTTTTCCTTTACAAGCTCATATTATTATTATTATGAAACAGGAGAGAGGAGACCCTTATCGCACATTCGTCATTTTTTTCATCTAAAACTTCAAAGATGATCACTATCGCAGCCGCTATAACCATCACCGCAGGAGTAAGCAGTCTAGTCAACGTTTGTTCTTTGGTCTATTGTAAAACATAAGCTGGAACTTGGATCAGACAGCAAACGAGTTTTTTTTTAAGAATGGAGGTGAGGAGAGAGCAGAAAGGAGAGTTAAGTTAGGGAGGAAGCTTTGACTCTTTAAGAGTTCGTAGAATGAACAATGCATGAAGAAAACACTCGTATGAGTGGCTAAGCAAGCACTTTTAGCTTTCCTTTTTACATCTTCTTATTTTCCTTCGTAGAGAATACGAGGAGGAGATGGTACTTAAGAAAGGAAAATGAAAGATGATCAAAAACATCATGAAAACGAAAAGCTACTTTACTTGGTTTTTGGCTTTAGAGTGTGTTCAGTGTTCCTGCCTGATTCTCATGCAATAGCTTTCTCCGACTTTCTTTCTAGATAATATTTTAAAAGCCGAATTTTGTTGAAACTTGAAAGATTGGCAGTGGCTAGACCTACGAGTTTGTGGTTCTTTTTGATATTTTTATTCGTCTGGCTTTCGTGGTCCATTAGGTAAAAAAATGCAGTTTTACCAACAATGCAACTGACATGACGCATAAACGCTTAGGTAGAAGGGCAAAGAAAAATGAGGTCATTTACTACATAATACGTTGCGTTTTGCTTGCTTACTTACTGCATCATCAAATCAACTGCACTGCACTGCATTGCATTTCTCCACTAAATCTACTGCCACTTTCCTTCATTTTTCGGCTTCTTCCTTCCAAACTTCTTGTAATCTATCTTCGTTCGTTCGGCTAATGAAACAATGAAAGTATAACCGCCGCAACAACCAAAGTTTTTAGGAGTAATCCTGTTTAATATCCTTACAAGCTTTTATAACTGTATTACTACGCTACAAATCTCATTTCGTTTTTTCTTTCTCCCCTTCCTTTCTTCATCGTTTTGCTACATAGTAATAATCTTACAAGAAAATTATATGAGCAGAGCAAGAGCAATAGCAGCAGTAGAATTACAAACAGAGGGGCAAATAGACGATGCGATAGAGTAAGTAATGGCGAGCTCCTAAAAACCAAACTTCTTCTATTTCACACTGTTTGGTTATTATTACACTACTGAGACTTTGTTAGACTCTATCACTAAAGAGAGGTTCAAATTATAGTCTTCTCCTCATCTTGACAAAAATACAAAAGATTCCGAAAACAAAAACACCAGAGCAAACTTCTTAGTTTTACTAAACATGAAAAAAACAGAGAAAGTATCGAATCGAGCATAAAAACAAGGAAGACAACGAAAGGGGGGTTGGGGAGGAAGAGGAAGTGCGACTATGTTATGGTGAATAAGGACAGTTTATGGAAACGTATAAAAGTCAATACCGTTTTTGTTTATTCTTGTAAATATTCAGCTTATACAAAAATGTGGTGTGTTTTTATGAAGAGAATGAAAGAAATGAGAGGATAAAAAGGAAGACAAGACAATAGACAAGGCTAAGCAGATTGCATATAAAAAGAGACTCTTTTTTTATTCTTCTCCTCCCTAAACAAAAACTTTTTTTATTTTACCTCCTTTAACGAGCGAAGTTGATATTTCATACTCTGCTGTGGTACTCCCAGCCCCATTGTTTCCAGTTACGCGGATGATATAATCCGTTTCGGGTGTCAGATCATTAATTTGCACCCTTTTATTACTCGCTCCTATCCCACCCGCTGAAGATGACAAAGACGAGAAAGAAGATGAAGAGCCGGCTGAAGAGGGGGAGCTCGCTGAAGCAACAACTACACCGGTTCCATCGCTTTGTTGCCGCACTGTATTCCAAAAATATAAAAATAAAAAAGTCAAACAAAAACACTTAAAATCCAGAAATTACTCATTTTTATATATTTTTTTTCTTACGTAATTACACACGTAGTAAAACAATTAATAAAACACAAATGCATGCACAAGTGCACAGAAAAAGAAATAGAGAAAGGGAAGAGAACAATGTAAAGCCAAGCTTGTTTCTATTTTAGATGATTCCCCGTCTCATATTCTACGATAAAATTCTTTTCCTATCCCACCCTATTAATTCAGAAATGGAGAAAGTTGGTTGGCTTTAGTTAGCTTCAGCTTCAACCTATCTTCGCTTCGCACGTGTAGAAAATTTATTTATGTATTATTTTACTTTACTTCTTCGTCTTCCCTTCTTCTTTCTCCTAATTCTTCTTAAGACGAGGGGCTAAGTAAGGATAAAGCTCAAATTTCTTTTCATTTCTTTTCTTTCCCTTATCCCCAATTCATGATGATGATGACAAATCAAGTTAAAAATGTAAAAACTTTCTCCACTTTCTCTCAGACATTCAGAGTTTTCCCATTCCCATTTTCGATTCTCTCATTTTCTGACAGAAACGAAGTGGGAAAAGGTCTCCAGACTCTTTCGGAGTCTTCGCTCTTTAACACGTATGAATAGCTTAAAACTAAAAGCGGCAGTAGTAGTGTAGCAATAAGTTGCAAGTATTACATAGTAGCTGCACAGATGTTTGTAATTACACGTGTCAGTTAACTGTCAAAGGAGTCTCCTCAAGCCAAGAACTGTTCTTTCTTCTTTTCCTTGCTACCAATTTCTAATCTGCTAAATTGTACCCATTTATACCACCACCATCCCTACCATAATCATCATCGCCATCATCATCATCATCATCCTCGTCAATCCTATCCGTATATTGATTCGATTTTACTCAATTGCATAATAACTTTCTTTTATTCTAAAACTTTTCTCTCATTCCTACACAGAAACAGCTGGCATTTTATTTTATTGTTCTTTTCTCGCATGCATTTATGTATGAGCTCAATGAGCTGCTGCACTTAATAAATTAGATACGGTTCACGCTCCTCCCGGGCAAGTCGAAATAAAATCAAGCAGCTCTTTTGTTCATTTTCATTCGTCGTCGTGTCGTGTTGTTGTGGCTCTATTACTTACCAAGACTCCAGCTGGATGCAGACTTTGCTTTGTACTCAATAATGAAATTGGTCACTGGACATTCCCCTCCCGAAGCATTCCATGCTAAGAAGTAAATGTATGTATTTTAGATGAAATGTTTAATGAAACGCCTGTTGGAAAAGCGGGACAGGTGTTTACTCTGCTACTTTTACTTTTAAGGTAATCACTAATTACAAAATGTACGTTTTCTATTACTTACCAAGACTCCAGCTGGATGCAGACTTTGCTTTGTACTCAATAATGAAATTGGTCACTGGACATTCCCCTCCCGAAGCATTCCATGCTAAGAGATTGAGCGTTATCGCGGAAGTGTTTGACTGGAGGAACTGTGCAGCCGGGGGCTTCACGGGACGAGAACCTTTCGTAGTAACTGCAATAGTTTCACTCGGAGGGCCACCTCCAATTTTATTGTAGCCTGAAAAACAAATAGTTTTACGTAATAATAAAGTTAATTAAGACTTAAGTTTTTAGTTTTACGTTTTACGTCATTCTTCATTTCATTTGTCAATCAAACAGAAAACAGCATAACAGATTACTTCCGCAGAGTAAATGTATGTATTTTAGATGAAATGTTTAATGAAACGCCTGTTGGAAAAGCGGGACAGGTGTTTACTCTGCTACTTTTACTTTTAAGGTAATCACTAATTACAAAATGTACGTTTACGAGTTGGTGGATCATGGAGCCCATATTTACCTATCAAAAAGAACTCATACGACCTCCCACAGTTCAGTCCTTCAACCAGGTAAGTTGACAATTTCCTGCTTAGAGTCAGCTCTTCCCACTCTCCTCCCACTGGTCGGAAATTAAGGACGAAGCCTAAAATTAAGGCTCCCCCATTATCCCCTTGCTTCCACTGGAGGCGAACTGAGCTGGAGGTGATGGCGGTTGGATGGAGGAGTGGAGGTGCTGGTGGAACTAGATAATAAAAAAGTGGAAAGTTTTTTTTTCATGTAAGATTTTAATATAAACAATTTATACCCGTGCAAAATGCTTCCTTTTATTTTGCGAAGCAAAATCACAAACATAAAAACTTTTAAAGAGTAAACTTTTTCCCGCAGTACGTACCTTGAACGTGCAAAACGTAAACGATGTGATCCGCTCCTTCCGGATTTTTGACTAGGCAGCTATAATTCCCATTGTCGTTTCTCTGCACTCCCTTAACCATCAGGGTATTATCCTTGCTAATTACGAAACGGGAATTACTGCAAAAACGTTTATACATACGATATTAAATATTAACAACAATTTTTTGTATGAATTATGAATTACTTAAAATTCGTTACGTTACACTATTTCTTTATTGTATTTGCTTATTAAAATAAATAATTTTTGTGAAACGATCTCAGAAAAACGCCAGAATTTGAGCTACTTATCCGTTTTCGTTTAATTGATCTGCTCGTCGTGCAAA
>JAHZNJ010002060.1:0-16660 GCA_027744475.1 Lepidocyrtus cf. sotoi NNG-2020
AGTATCGACAAAAAGCAGCTTGTTGCTTATTTCGTTTCCACTATCAGCGTAAATGGAAACGAAAGTACCTCAGTGGCTGATGATCAGTCGAAAGCATCTCAATGATTCAGCTGTATAGTGGAAATGAGAGAAAAGCCGCTGAAAGTCTAAACCAAAGTTTGGGGCAAGTCACCACTCTATGCCACTTACTGCCTATAGTGGCAACGTGTAAGCAGGCTTGGTTTATAAGCTCAACCTAGCCTATAAGTCGTAGTGGAACTTCTGCTTTAGTTTATTATTTGTGTTGATTGCTTGGCTCAAAGATTTGCCAAATAATCTCAAATTAATGCGTACTTGCACAAATGCATTTATTAAATAACAGCTTTAGAGCCATGTTTATAAATTTGTATACAAACAGAATCATTGGAATTTAAAATATATTGCAAACTATTAAGGAATGACTGATGAATAGGAGTATTATACCCTGGTATGTATGTACTTTTGTATATTATGCAGACGTCAATGGACAAATGATTTCCAATTAGATTACTTTTTATTTTTCTTCTGATCAGAAATGGATAAAAGATGTGTTTCTTGTTGTTGTCGTTTAGATGTCCATTTATTTATTTCGTGTGAAATAACATGGGATACTTGTCCTCAAATTTGTTGTGTAATTTTTCATTCTCAAATTGATACAAAGAACTTATTTTACTCGATCAGGCTTGCTGGGTTTTCTTCCAAACTTTTAAAAGTGAAAAATGAAAGGAGGCATTAGGCATTAAAGCACTTATACTTAAACTTATACTTTATTCGTACCTTGTTAAAATTTAGGATTAATGGTTGGCTTATCATCTGGGACGAAATAAAGTGAAATATTAGCAAAGTTGAGTGTCAGCATCAAGTTTGAGGCTGTCTCGTACAATAATAAGTCTTTTTTAAATTTAACAAATCCAATTAATTATGTTTCCGTTTTCCCGTCACCAGGTGGGAAAGAGTTTCCCGTCACCAGGTGGACGTTGTTTTTTTGCTTTTCTTTGTCTATAAATAAATTAATCCAGTCATGATATTTAAGGTCGCATCTGTCATATCCGTGTAATATTTTTTGTCATTGAATAATGGTTGGAGCCGATCTTTACTGTTTGCACTGTTGCATTTTAAACTTTATTTGCCAGTTATATATTTAAAATGTTTTAGAAAAACCGTAGTTATTCAGATGAGTCCTCAGGTAACACGTAATAATTTTTATAGTAAAAAAGTTACTATTTACATTCTTATTGATTGGTTACCCATATTTATGTGAAGTTCACTTAACAAAAAATCTTCTGCAATCATCCATAAATTTGTAGACCAAAACATTTCTAATTCTGGAGTTGTCCCCTAATAAGTCGATTATTAACGTAATACTTGCTTTTGCTTGCGTTTTTTACAGTTAGTGAATCGGTACCTTCCAACTTCGTATCTATCCAAATTAACATAAATATATTTTATTATATTAATGAGAGGCGCATTTGTTCCTAAATGCAATTAACAAAGAGGATCAAATTAAGACAGGACCGTGAGATACCCATCGCATTGGATTTAATTACCTTCCACCAGAAAATAGTTTGAAGCAATTTGTTTAACCGTTTAACAATAGATGGAAAATATATTTTGACAATTAATTAGAAAGTCTTAATTCAAATATTAACACCCAATGACAATATTTATTATGAAAATTGAATAGTGAAGATTAATTTATCTTATTTGTGGCAATTTTGTATTTTATTAAATTAAATGTTTTGTACAGTCCGAAATAAAAATTGCAGTGTTTGCAACTGAATCTTGAAGCACACACAATTCTCAACAGAAACGGAAACGAATATAATATAATCGTGTTAGATACAATAGTCTGGATAATCGTACTGGAAACGAATGATACAATATGGAAAAGCCAAAATACCTGCTGCTGTTTATTGTTGCTTTTAGAAATCCTTAACAAAACTAACCAAAACTTCCCAAGTCCCGTTGATGTAGGTCAATCATTATTCACTCGGCTTTCTAAATTATAAAAATTAAGAATGGAATAAAGCACTTGACATTGCAACATAACCAGGTAGAAGTTAAGCTTCTTGTCTCTCCTTTAAAATAAATAAAAGTTTCATCTCCTTGTCAAACGCATTTTCTGAGAGATAAATAAACATCATAAGTATTTAGTCATGAGTATTGTTTTATTTTACGCATGATTTGACACATTTGTTAGATTTAGCGTGTTTGAAGAGACAAACCTTTTTTTGGTATAGCAATATGTAAATCCCTTTTGTCGTTACTGTTAAGAGTTTCACTCTACTTTTTTTCTGTCATTCCATTAATTGTAAGTTTATTCTAGCACAAAACTGTCAATGTAGCTTTTTATCTGTCATTTAAACAATTGGATTAGAAAAAGGAGGGAAACAAAACTTACTTCTTTTCATCTTGACACAGTATAAAAATAAAACTTGTTTATTAGCAAAACGAACTCACATCAGAGTTAACAGCAATAGAAAAAGTCAACAAACTGCTGCTGCTGTTGATGCTTTTGTCCTTTTCATTCATTCCTTCCAAAACTTAACATCCTCCAATTTTATTACACTTGTTTCTTTGATTCTTTTTCATTCTGTAAAGATTTATTAACAATTTGCAACAAATTATTGTCAGAAAAAAAGTCCCTCTTGGAAAGGAAGATGCAAAGGTATGCCGTGGCTTTGGAGGAGTTTCCTACTTACAAGCTGAATTCACTTTAGACATTCTTTTAAAGTAATTCATTTTGCTACTCCATTTAACGAGGTAAAGGGAATGTCTAAAAATGGTTGTGGAGAGTTTATATTTCTAACTCAAGAAGCATTCGCAACCAATGAATTTAATACCACATCTATTTGTATTCCTAAGATTGGGGATGTGAATAAAAAAATTTAGAGCAAAACATTATACGTTTTTGTGTGCAAATATTTTCTTGCAGTTAACTTATATTACTAAAAGAATTTAGTAATATACGTTTTTCACATCGATTTATAAATATTTGATAATTATTTTAAACACATTTTTTTATTCAGAATAAAGTGGGTGATAAAAAAGGCGCAATATAATTATTATGAATGCTATTTTTAAGTAATTTGAAATTAGATAATAGAAAAAACTAGGAGCTAGAAGATGGAAAACTTTTCAGTTAAGTGAGCCAACCGAGGCTCATCAATGCGACTTAAATTTTGGGTTTTAATCAAAATCTATTTCGTGCTCACACACACGCGCGCACACAATAGTGAAGCATGCTCATTTTTTCTTTTCTTTCTGATAAATTTTGCTATTTATAAAAAAATACGATAATTTCTTTCTATCCACAAGTGAAAAAGATGCATTTGGGTACGATGAAGAAAGTAATGTGACCGTGATGTGGTTATTTGACTGGCAAATGGAATTTCTTTATTCAACTTTTCCAATTTGATACTTTGCTGAATACCTCGAATTAAATGTCAATACGATTATCAGTGTTTGATTTTTGTTAGCTGGAAAGTTCAGAAAAGTATTTTGATTGTATAAAAAAGCAATTTAGCGCTTCCCATTATAATTATTGCTCTGCTAGTTTGCTTTTCCGTTTTTGCTTCTCTAGGCAGACTCCTTAATTTAAAAAAAAACAATTTCTGCAGATTTGGTTCTAATACTTACCAACAGAGCATTAAATTTTTGTGTTTCATCTAAATAAGTTCCACGTTAAGTTAGTGGATCCACGACTATGATATTTTTAATTTGATTATGCAATGCGTACTAAAAGTAGATAGTCGTACAACCAACTTGTTTCATTGCATTAAAATATTATCATGCTAATTGTCAAAACGGTCAATCAAACCAACAGAAATTCATTAATGTACTAATAATGGTGACTTTGGTATTGGTATTGAGTGTCCATCTAGATTTCAATCAGTAAAAAACATAAAAGGCTATTACCAAGATCCAATATCTTTTGCAGCGACGCTAATAAATATACTGAAGAAATTCTGCAATTATATGCATAGATCATGAATTTGTCACTTTGGTGTATGTATTGTGGTAGCACTTTGTTTTAAAGATGTATCCAATCTCCGTTTAGAAAAATATTTATTTTTGCAAAAGCAAGTAACATTAAACCTGTATTGCATAATTAATAATGTTTTCATTCTTTTTTACAGTGATGTGAAAAGTAATCAACACGACATCATTTTTTAGTTATAGATCCGTACCTTAATGTTTATAAAATTTTTCTTTAGAATTAATTTATCAATTATAAAATCAGAACTCATTAGGGTATTTTCCACCCATTAAAATTCAATCGCTTGATTTTGTAAAAATTTTCCTTCTCATAATCCCTTGTAGGTAGTAACATGTACTTGATTATTGTGTCAGGTCGTTGCTTTTTCATTGAAAACTCCAGGCAGGGAAATTACCAGCACTTTCTTCCTCTGATTGTTTGACATTTATTGAGCTTGTAAGAAAATATAAGAGAGGTATGAGAAACATCCAATTAAAGGAATTGAAGAAACTATCTAGTTGTAATTTAAAATTTATTGCAATTATTATTGTTTAAAAACAGAACAGCATAATAATATCAATAGCACAAGTTTATTAAATATAAACCTTAATGTACATAAGTTAATTGTCATTCTAATTAATTATTAATATTTAATTCAGCATAGATTAATGATTTATTAATTAATTATTTATATCTTTTAATCACACACTAAAATACTTTGTACTTGTACATATTTATAATCAATAGGTTTAAATTTGCGGCAGACAGTTGGTCTTGAGTATCGTTTGTAAGTTTTTGTTGTAAGATGTTCGTCAATAAGGTTGCCATTTTCCCTCAGGTGTCGCTTCTATTAAACTATGACAACATTCCTTTCAAGATAATTTCCGGTTTTATTCTTCAGAGCGTTTAAAGTAACAATCCTGCAAAATAAAAAGTGTAATGAGATTTATTTTCTGAATCAAAAGCATATTTGATTAAGTCAAAAGTATTTGACTGCCCATGGCCTCTTAAGAAAGTTCAATTTTCTAAAAATTAGAAATCTGCATTAATTTGTGCAGCTTTATTAATCGATATTTATCTACTTGAGCTCTCAATACAATGCAGAAGATTTACTGATGGTTATGAAGTTTTGAAGTATTACTATTACACGAATTTTACACGATCTAAATAATTTTATCGTTAATTATTACGTTATCTTGTAATAGGTTGTACACGTTTATCGGCTTTGTTACACCGTATGTTATCTGAAGTAGCTCTATATACACATCTTTTGATAAATATAATGTCGGCACCATTTTGCCGGACATGAATTTGATTTTAGCGTACTGAAAACGAGTATTCTAAATTTATTTCGACTGAAATAAATTTCCCGCAACAAAAATTGCTTCCTTCAAAAGATCTTTCGAAAACGGGACTACTCATAACTAAATTTCAGTTCTCTTGCTTTTATTCTGAAACTTAGAACAATTTACTTCTATCTGTAAAAACGATCAGGCAAGTTTAAATGTCAGGAAATAATATGAATCTTATCCTGATGCATTAGAGTGTCCACAAAAACACAACAGCACAAGCACCAGCTTTTTAGAGTTTGTGATAATCACGACGAGGAAAAGACCAAGAAGGAAATTGTCCGCATAAACTCTATAATTGATTTTGTGACCTTGTCAATGTTACTCATGCAGAATTTTAAAAGCTTACAATCTGTTTCCTTGCAATCTATCCATATTTTTTTAAAACTTTCAGTGGCATAAAGTATTATTATAAGCAGAAAAAAATATTTTTTACTTTTCTCGTTGTATTTTGTTTTCTTCTTCGATAAATTCTGACCAACATCATTATGTAAAGAACCCTAACTTTACCAACACAATTGACAGTGACACTGAACTGACAAACAAAAAATAGGCAGGTGTAACATTAAAATCTTTTTATGATAAGGATAATGTTAATGTCAGCTATGATAATTTATCCAGATAGTTGGTTTAGTTCAACAAAGATTCCTACTAGGCCAAAAAGTACTACAAAGCAATTAAAAAATTATGCACTTTTAAAATAGAATAATTGGTTGTATTCACCTTTTACTTCAATTCACTGTCAATCCAACCAATCCATGAACTTCACCTAGTGCAAGTACGCCAGAAAGAGAAAGCCCAGTCAAGTATTTTTTCCGGTATGGATACAAAGAAGCGAAACTCTCCACAGCACTGCACAGAGAATCACAAAGCTCTTCTTCTTTTCTGTTCACAGGCATTGGCGTAGTTGTTGAAGACTGACTACTGAAACTTCTAGGGAAAACCAAGGCATTTATTCCAGCTTCAATCTCCAACGTTATGCACTGCATCTGCAAAAGTACGAAAACGGTAAGCGGAATGCGAGCAAACAATTGGAGCACGCGTAGAGTGAAATATACGGGAGGGGTAGGGGATAACAAAGCTTGGATGGAATATTGTCTAAAATAGCGTAAAAGCAGCCTTTCTCCTTTACGCTGAGGAAGTGAATTTGGTCAAAGAAAAAGGTTGAAATATGGAACAATGGGTCCCAACACAACAACAGTTGTAAACTAATCGTTTAATATGCAAAGTAGAATACGGTACGACACCCGATCTGTTAAACTTAAAGCTATCTGTAGAATCGTTTTTTTTTCTTTCTGTCGTTTATTAATGAGCTTTCGTACAACGCTAGGTGGCGAAGATTTCTATGTAAATCTACTTTTGAAACTGATTGCATAATATCATTAAACTAACTGAAAATGAGTTTGTAAATATAATCGCCTATGCTCCTTTAATTTAAAAAATTAGAAACCTTTGAAAAAGAAATGCACCTTTACTTTAGGGAAACAATATCGATCCACATATTTTATAAAAGCGTTGTTATTTCTATTCGAGAAAAAACTTTACCCTCTAGTGAATTGGAGATGCAAGCCTACAAAGAATGATACCTAATATGATGTAGACAGCAGGAGAAAGAGGAAAAAGGTTTAATTTGGTGAACCTCATCAAAGGACACACAAGAGATGAGGATTTATTGCATTTACTTATTATCCGCCTTTTTTGTTTATCCCAATATTTTAAGTTTACTCGGAGAAATTCCTTTGTACTCACGGATACCGCGGTGGGACATTGGTATCAGCAAAGTTGAGATGAGGTTGCGAGTGAAAGTTTATGTTTTGTGGCGGAATGTTACATGTAAATAAAGTGATTTGAAAGGAAACCAAACAAAACAAAAGAAATCGCAGGAGAAACAATAGGAAGCCATATCTCATCTTATTAATATAAACACAAAGTAATACATTGTAATACAATACAGGCGTTCCAATATTAGAAATTTATTTAATTGAAAATATATGGGGGAAAATCAATTTAATTGCAAACCTTTGTATTATTCTAAATAACAAACAACTGTATTATTCACTAAATGCACTTTTCCTCAACTTTTACCTAAATAGGTGAAAATATGTTTCTCTTTCTCCATTAAAATACAAACATTTATTTATACTTCATTTGGCCTTGTTTTTTGTTTCTTTTCCTTAAAACAGACTTGTAAGTAATTACGGAAAGTCTCAGTGGAAAGAGATGTAAACATGTCACGTGTGTCAAGGTCAAGTGACCAGAAGGGTTGGTGTGTGGTTTCATCTCTTTCTTAAGTACGTTCCATGCGACGAAAGTTTTTTCATTACTTTCAATGGTTCTTGTCATTGGGCATTAATACAAGGGAAGAAAATCAGTATAAAAAACATTCATCAACATTTTTTGCAACATTCTTTGGTTTTCTTGTGCACATTGGCCAACGTTTTTATGATTCATTCACGTTCTTTTCCTTTCATGCAGTTTCAATGCTGCATGTTCTAATCTCACATTGGCATGAACACAATAAATCCTTAAAATCAATAATTGCCTAAAAATAAACGCAAAATGTTGGACTTGCTTTGAATGACATGAATAAAAAATCAGCCAATAATTAACTGCACGGCCTAATCATTTTGCTGGAGAAAATGCTCCAGCTTGGAAAAAGATGCGTTTTGCTATCGAAATCATTCCTTGAGAAATGCAATGTAAGCAAGTTTTTATATTACAATATTAGAATAAAGCAAAAAACATGCCAGATACTGTCAACATGTTGATAATTGCATGGAACATAACCGAAGTAATTATAATTACGGTTAAAACAATTCATCATTATTTTTCACGTTACCGTATTTTTGTTTTACCTTGCAGCTTACAACCTCAAACTTTGGTCGACAGTTCATTAACGTGGACAATTTGGAGTAACTTAGGACAACTTTTACATCATCGTAATTAAAAGTAATAACTTTTTGCTTGTGTCTGTTGATTTTGTCAAGCGGAAACAGTTAACCGAAAAACAATGATCATAATAATGATAAAAACTTGTTATAATGAGCTCCGAGAAAAAACTGTATTTTGACTTCATTAAAACAAACTTTGTTTTTTGGTTGATGAGTGAAAACAGGTACATTTGAATTACAAAGAAAAATTTAAAAGTTGCGTATGTGCCATTGTTAAAAGTAAATACTTATATATTCCACTGCATTTTCAAGATCTAGAGTTAATCAACGCAAACCTTAATTGTCCTCAAGCGTTTTTGATCAAGTTTTATTTTTGAAACAGTTCATTACGAGCTCTTTTCATTTTGCTTTTCACTTCCAAAAGTTTTCAAAAAACTAAAGGATAAAACCCACATACGACTTATAAGCTCGGCCGGGCAGAGAAAATAAGCTGCCGATCGTTCCCACTGCACGCCGATCCTATCTCGTAACATTGAATAAGTCTCAGCCGACTTATAATATCGGCGATCAGCTACCGACGACTTATGCAGTGGGTTTTATCCTTAACAATGTGGCCGACATTTTTATAAAAAATGAGAAAAAGATTTTATTCGCTTCGTTGATCATGCTCATAATAAAACCTTACGTTTTAAGTATTGTGAATCTATTTTTTAAAATTAATTTTAAAAGCTATTCGGAACGAGTACACGTCTATCTCTTTAGAATGTTGAGTAGACATAAAATTAAACTTTGGAAAGTAAAGAATAAATAATATTTTAATAAGTGTTGTTACTAAAATATGTGCATGGTTTATTCAGGAAAAGCGATCTATTGTAACTACATACCCGTGGTGCACAATCATCTGTTACCGACGTACAAAAGTCACTTTATTAAGTTATAGTGAAAGACTCTCAGTGCGGCTTCTCTACGATGTGTGTGATTCTCTTTTTCTTATTGATCTGAATATTAAGATATCAGAAGAAGCAGCACTGGATTAGTAAGAGGAAATGTGAATGAATGAATACGATAGAATTTATTTTGTTATTACTATTTCTCCCTACGTTGGATAAGCTAGTAAAAAAGAGAACAATGCAACTATTTTCTTCTCCATTAAACACCACATTTACACTATGACAATTTTTATGTATTATTTGAAGAAAAGTCTTCTAATGTAAAATGGAAAAAAAATTGACGCTGGTTAGTAGAAAAGGACAAAACTGTACTAAAACCGGTATCGTACTATTCATCTAAAGCAGTCTACCTATATACACAGTCTACATAGATTTTACCGTTTAATTTCATAAAAAGGTCGGCGACAGAAAGGAGAGCATTGAAAAGAAAGAGCAAAAATTCCATTTCAAATTGGGTTTCTGTGTTTTTGCGGTGCATACACTTCACACAGACACAGAAATGGACGCAACAGGGAACAAAATGAATGAATGAAGGTTGTTGGGAGTACGACAATGTCATGATGGCTTATTCACGATCTCCTTTTATATTCACTTTCCCCTTCCTCTCCTACCGACTCTTTTCTTTTCAACAATTCCATTTGGTTTTACATAGTAATGTGCAGTTAGTTCCATAACGTTTTATATTTTCATTTTCTGTAAAAAGGAAAGAGGAAGAATGATGATTGAGTGAGGGAATGAATGCATGAATAGAAATGCTGTGGGGGGAGTAAATGAATGCATAATTTGAAACAATACTACTGAATTTGAATGCATAATAGAGCGATGAAAGAGGAAGGAAGATGATAACAGAGAAACAGCTTTTGTACCGAATTGAATAAAAAATGTATGTTTAGCACTTCAAAGCAATTTAACATTTCGAGTGACTTTTTGACTGAAAGGTTAGTGGCTATTTTCGGCTCAAGGACTTCTACAAAACTTAGAGCGTGTGTACAGACCAGTAATTGAAATTGATTAACCTTTACATTCCTAGCACATCTAAATTTAAAAAAAACAAATATATAACGTTTTAGTAAAATATTTTCTTTACGAAAGAAAAGTTTGGTAAACTCTAAACCATCAAGGAAAGGAATCATTATCAAGGTCAGAAAAACAATTCAGTAAGGAAATCAAAATAATAAATGTTTCAGATAGAAAAATAAAGCTGGAAGATTGATAACCCATAAAAACAGTTGCACCGCAGTTGAAAAAGGAAAGTACTGAAACTGATTGCGTGAGATTCCAGGTTAAGATGTTGGTTTAATCCATCTGTTTGGAAATATATTGAAAACTCGAGAATAATATATTCAGTTGCAACAAATACACTTGGCCGCTCAACCGCAGCCGCTGCAGAATAAACTAATACATATTATCGACCATGCAGGTTTTAAACGTAAGCAAAAACAAATATAAAACCTTTATTTCTTCTTCATTACAGATGAAATTTGGTGAAATAGAGGTTAAATAGTTTTCAACCCAAAATCATTATGGCTCTCACCATACTATACTTCAAAACAAAAAGCAGTTAGTGGTGTTCTGTGATAAACAACATAAAAATATCAAAAGAAACCCTTTTTTCCCGTTTCTGTTTTTCTCCTTCCAGAAACAAAGAGGTATTGCTTTACTAAGACATTCGTGCTTCCCGGTAATTTTTCTTTCCCACTTGACATGTAAACGGATAATAAGAACTGACTATTAAAGCAAATGAGACGTTGCTGCTTTTTTCTCTGGTTTAGAAGGAAACCATATTATTACTACAAACAAGGAACCATTTCCAACTCCACCACTGCGGCAACACAATAAAACCTAAAAACTTTGCAGCGCCAGAAAAAACCTATTTTGTTCAATTCGTTCGTTGCATTCATTGCAATTTATTTGCACAGCGGCAAGCAGCACGTATCTATTTTTATGCTTAAGCATAATATTTATGAATTATTAACACATTTCTCGTTTTCTTTTACAAGAAAAAAGAAGACAAAAGAGAAAAACATTCCTTTTTTCACCTCCCACTATTTATTTTTCTCTTTATTTTGTTTTTTCTTCATGTTCACGTGTTCACCAAACACTTCATATATATTATTTTCCTTTTTTCTTCCGACCAAGGTAGAAAGGATAAATGGGGAAATTTGCATGCGAGAATCAACCTTCTACACTAATTTATGAGTCAAGGCTCTATTATTAAAATAATAACAAACATATTATTTTGATGACAATTTGTTTCCTGCTTGTTTCATAGCACGTTTTAAATGTTACACGAAACCAGCCTTAAATTTCCTCTGTTGGGTTCCGTATAGTACAATTTGGAGCACAAAACCAAGTCAACGGAACTCATGAAGAAATAAATTATTATGTGGAGCAGAAATAGAAAGTAGCAGCAGACGCTCATATTTTGTCGAAATTGTGAAACTGACGATTAGTCCTGCCTGCTACACTAATGCAATATCTTTGCGCTGTTGTTGCATTGAAATTATTACTAATTGCTCATTAAGAACAGATATTATCTGCTTAATAAGTAAGGTAAGAAAGTAAGGTAAGGTTTTATCTGCTTAATAAAATCTTACAGTACACTCCTAGTTCGGAAATTGTTGTGTAGTGCGGTACTAAAATGCATTTAATTTTGGAAAGATGTTTTCCCTTCTTTTCCCACGCAAGCAAAGCACTTATTCTTTTCTAGTTCGTTGGGTTTTATTTTTTCTTCCTTATCTTATTGACAGTAGAGTAAAGAATGTATCTTGTAATTACATTATATCAAAATTAGAAAAGAAAAGGTAAAGCAGTACAGCATGTGCATTCTGCAATCAAGCAACAGAAAATTATGCAAGAGTGGTTTAGATAGTTTGGGATGTTTTATCTCGGAATTTTGTAGTTTTAGTTTCAAAATAACGATTATATAACACAGCACAGGAATGGAAATGCTTGATTTTAAATTTCAAGTCACAAATTTAGAATCCTTGAAAGAGAGAGAGATAGCACGAAGGAAGGACGAATATTTACCACAGTAGAAAACAGAAACTAAAAGGAAAATATTATTTGCTCAAATGAACTTAAGTAGGTATTTATTTTAGCATGTGCAGCAAAACTTGGTGGCTTTGACTTGATTTTGATAGCGTCAAGTTCCACGTTTTCTGCATGGAAAGGTTTAATTTGACTAAAGTTTGAACTTTCACTACTACAGATAATGAAATGTGTCACCAGCCCGGCTCTGCTCCCGTAACGTTTAGTTTTTAGTCGTACGTAGTCAAAGTCAAATCCGTGTCATGTCATACGATACGACACCGTAACCTGGCAAGGAAAGTTTTAGTGATCAAGCTAAGCACTCCATCATGTCATTTCCTGCAATAAAAATAAAAGCCTTGCGAGGAAGAAGGTGGAGATGGTTCTACTCCGTAATTAAGTAACAAATCAGAGAAAAATCTACTTTCCCGTAGACCGATTTTTTTGACAAACTACGAGAATAAAACTTTTTCTACCTGCTTTGCATTAACAAGGTTTTCCTCGTCAGCAACCAACAGAAACTGAACTGAAACTGAGCTAATTCATGAAAGAAGTTTTTAGAAGGAATAATTTGGCTTGAAGTCGAAGTTAAGTAAATTGGGAAAGGAAATTGATGGCTACGACATAATACCTATGCGCTAGATTTGATTACATCTATTTTTCCTAATTGCAAGAACATTTAAGCAATTCAACCTTCCGCCAGTTGCTACTGCTTACCCCAATTACTGTTTTCCCGAATAACAATAAAGGGTTCAGTGATTGTTTCACAGAATAGTTATGTAAGGGGCTGACTGATTTTACATAATTTTTGTTACTAACATTAATTAGAAAGGGCTACGACGTAATTTAAATTTAACATTTATTGTTAATTGAATCTCTTCACAGATTCATTGAAAAATTGCATGTAGTTTTAATAATTATCATAAGGCGCCAGTGTCAACAACGTTGACTATTGTGCATCCAATTAAGAGAATTGTTTTATTTTGATTTTACAGATTCAACGTTACTTTCTCCTCTTTCTCTGTTCTTGAAAGGAAAGGTAAGACTTGCAGCGGATGCTTTCATAGAAGAATGACCGACTAACTTGAGAAAGTTAAAGGAGATAACATAACCCTTTTGTGTATTTTCCTTTTGTAAATGGTGCTGCTGTTGACGATGCCCTTTATATTTGTGCTATCTATCCATTCATTTTACTTTTCCAACCATATCTTTTAGTGACTCAAGTTGAAAGGAGAAAGATTTTTGTTAGTGTAAGTCATAGTAGTGCTGATGCTTTGTTTCTGCATACAAAAATTTAAGAGACGCGAGTAAAGCTCAATGAAACGGTAAGCTGAACATTTTACTGACATTTTAAGTGAAAATGTACTTTGCTTGTGTTACACCCATGATGACAAAGCAAAAGGAAACGAAAAGCGAGCCCTTTCATCATTATGGTCATTTACTCCATTAGATTCGTCCTCCTCCGCATCATCATCATCTTCAGATTCTTCTCCTTCATTACTGGTAACTAGCCTCAGGAAACACGGCCCGAAAGAAAACGAAGAAGACAACTAAATCAATTTCCTGTGAACAAAAGGATTTGTTAGATAGAACAGAACAGAAGAGTGAAGAGAACCGTCAACCGTCCCATTCATCCCGCCCTCTCATCAGATCAGATTCTATTTTTGTGTAGTCCAGCGGGAAAAAATCTTTTAATCAGCTTTCCAGGAGAGTGGAGTTGGAGAAGGAAATGAAAACCGGAGGGGAAGTGGTTATGCTCTTTACAAAGCACCAGAGATACTGTCATTAATGATGATGATAATGAAAATAGTCAGGACTGCCCTTCCTAAAAGTATTTTTGTTTAATTTGCTTTTTACGTTTATATATTGTTACCAAATTTTTTATTAGCTGAGAAAAAAGAAAGATAATGATAATCTTCTCATTACTGTTAATGCTGCTGGACATAAATTTTATCAAAGACATCAAGTAACTAGAAAATTTCATACAATGAAGAATTTTTTTACAAAAACTGTCATTACAAAGAGCTTTCCCATCAAAGTGGGAGAAAATAAGCCCTTAGCATTGACCAAAGCAGCTTCCGGTAATGATGAAAGAACGGAAATGGCTTATGCAAGTACAATTATGGCTGCAACTACTTCCGCTACCAGCATAGCATTATCATCATCACCGTATTCCTTCTCTCTTGTAATTTCTTCAAGAAGATTGGAGATGGATAGAAACAGAAGCTTTGCTGATGAGCTTTCTTCACATCATCCCCGTGTCATGTCTTTAGTAGACCCTCAAGGGATTGATAAACCGATTGCATTATATCTTTCATATTCATCGGTCTTCTTATCTGCTTCCGGTGGTGGTAGTGATGGAAGAAATTCTTTAATGATTGGAGATGAAATGTGCAAGCAGCTACGGCAGATTTTAATAATTACTTTATTGGCAACCTTTCAGACATTTGTAATAAGTGGAACACTTCAAAAAACGTCACTGGGGACGTTGACGGTGGTGTTTCTTGGACTTATAATTATTCTGCTTTACTCCTCCTCATAATCTTTCCGTTTGTTTCCGTGTTTGGCAATGTTCTCGTGATTTTTAGTGTAAAAAGAGAAAGGACTCTGTGGAATGTAACAAATTACTTTATTGTCAGTCTTGTTGTGGCAGATTTACTTGTTGCCGCTGTTGTGATGTCCCTCTCGAAATCTATATTCTGGCAAGTATGAAATTGCTTTTTAAACATTGTTGTAAATTGTTGTAAATTAGTAAATAAAAGTTAAATAACCTTTCTAGTATTGTATTAGTACTAGAAACGAACTTATTCTCTTAATTGTAAAGTTAAGAGAATACTTACAAAAATCGTTTTACATATACGTTGTGCCAAATTAATTTAACATAGAACGTTAATCACCACGTTGGTTAAAAATTAAAAGAATAAATTAGAAGCTTATTCGCTAAAGATAAGCATTGTCTAACTTCGTCTAGTTGAATTAGTAACAAACTCATTTAAGAATAAATTTTCATAAAAATTGAAATCGGATTTTTTTTTCAGGAGACATTTGATTGAAATTTTCGTTTGAAATGTCCTAAAATAATTTCAGTTACAAATATTCATTGACGATTAAATAGGGTTTTTATTTTTATGATGTTTGAAGGCTATCCAATACGTCCACCCTTACGGAAAAATGTCCTTTAGTTTTTCTAGTGTCAGCAGCAGCTGTGTGGTGCGCATTAAACTTTCACCTTTTGTTCCTCAAAGTAACAACTAAAACGTACCAAGGAAGGAACGATCCAAATACGTAACAAAAAAAGCAGGACAGAAGAAAAGGCGCAAATCGATTTTTGTTCATTGTTGAGACACACATTTTCTCTTATGTCGCAAACAAAAGTTAGTCGAGTGCTTCTGCATCCAGCAGAGACAATGGAGAGTCTACTACGCCACATTTTATAACCAAAGAGGCGAACCGAGCGAGAAGAAGGCAAAGCAATAAACTTTGAAACGAGAAACTTTTTTCGCAGACTTTTTACAAACAATAGCACCATTAATCAAGGTCACCTTTTCACCGGCTTCTTTGCTCCTATTCTTTGATAAACGCATCGCATTTTCACCCCTTTTAACTTTCATACTCTGTGTTTGCCAGATTTTGTAGACGGGAGACGGAGACTAATAAAAATCTTGTTTTTCAACAGTTGACGTTTCATGCGTTTTAGCTACGGAAAGGAATAACACGTAGCAGATACTGTTTAACAGAATAACAATTAGTGCAAAATATTTTTACAACATAAATAGCTGTTCATGATCAAACTCAAACTCAATTTATATAAAACCTCTGTATATTATGCACTTGACTGCAACATGCATATTATTATTTTCGTAAGACTTCTAAACAGTTTATATGTAGCTTTGCAATTTTAAAATTTAATTTGTTGCAAATAAAATATTGCATCTCAAATACTGTAATGTATGGTAGTTCATTTAAAATTGTGCCAATAAAATGCTAATAAATTCTTCAGAATTATTTTTTAAATTTAACTTTGCAATAGGTACAGTTTTCAAAACTTCCGTTAGATTGTTGCGCTGATCTACATAAATAAAAGTAAAATTTGAGTTGTAAAATATAATGGGACTTAAACAAACTCAATATGTGACGGTTTGGTTGTCATTTTGTCACTCATTGTGAGAACAGTTAAAAGTAAGCAACTTCATCGTTCTGTACAGCAAATTTGACTACACAATCTGAAAAAACTACCTCCTTAATATTCTCTGATGCTGCTGCTTGTCAGATATCGGCTGTAACGTCATCACTACCATACAGCAATAGTTTGTTATCTTGTTAGTCCAGCGGGAGCTCGTGAGTTATGTAACACACGAGCATGACACATGCGATTATTCCTGTATTGATGATGTAATAAACAATGTTCTCTCTCAGAACTATGATGATACTTGACTGACAATA
>JAHZNJ010002061.1:0-11999 GCA_027744475.1 Lepidocyrtus cf. sotoi NNG-2020
CATAAGCACTAGGAGGAAAATTATGGTAAAAAGATGAAGAAAAATGGTAGTAAAACGTTTCTTTCTTCGAAGGCAGAAAAGATTTAAAAAACATTTTGGCCATTTCCAAATTTTTCTTTGTTGTTCTTGATCTTCATCTTCAGCATCAAGTATTTGGGACATTTTGTCAAAGCAAAAGCAAATAAGTGCCGAGCCGAGTAAAATATTATTCACATTATCGGAAAAAGCTGGACAAAATACTAAATAGTCGGGAAACTTTTCACACAACTACAATTTTACTGTTTACTGAGATAATTTGCTAAATTTGGGTAAAAAAATAAGAAAATTTTTCGCTGAAAAAATAATGCCACTTATAAAAATACATAAACACATAATCAGTTTTTTCACGGTTATATTATAACGCTTTCAGCTTTTGAGGATTGGACTGGGTAGACATATCTCATCTCATTCCGATAAATGTATAAAGATAGAAGAAGCGTACTGCAGAAGCGTTTACATCTGTAAAAAGTATTGAGAACCACGTAGAGTTGTAAATTTGTAAACTGGGTTAACGACAAAATGATATGTCATCATCATATCATCCGATTGCAATAAAAATGCCAATATAGAAAACCAAAAAGATTAATGACTGATCTTATACAATTTAATTTTAATTCAATCATTTAATTTTCTTTGAACAGATGAGTCTTTTCGGCTACGACGTCTCATTTCAAAGTTATTAATCTCAATCTTTTATGAATTAAAATACTTTTTTTTGTCTGATCTGAATAAATAAAAGGCGAGTTGCTGTTGCTGCTGCTGTGCTGCTATATTGATTCTACACTGATCATTGCTATTAACCTATTTTCTACTTCGCAACGTCGCAAGTCGCAACTCGCAAGCAGGAACTTCACGTTTTACAAAGTAACTTTCTTACTTTTAATAGCAACAACATCGAACATCGGAAAACTGGACAACATAATTTGCATAATTTCTCTTGATGCAGGATAGTGAGACATAATTCGTATTTTTTGGAGATAATTTTACTTAATTAGTACCAAAAGTATTAATAAGATCTGTCAAATGGATAACTGATTCATCATCACCCTTTCATAGTTCAGTAAGTCATCCCACGCACAACACCCCACCGGAGGCTTTCTTCATATTATATAATATCCGTTCCAAAACTTCTATCAGAAGAACCCGTCTGTCTGAACAGGAATATGGGAATACTGTCGCTGTCGGACGAATGCAAATGAGTTATGCAAATTTTTACGAAGGGTTGACACAACACAACAAATCTATCCGCTAGTTCAACCCGCTGCTACTGTCTTGTAATTGAGACACCGTTCACGTTCTCCAGGATAAAATTAAGTTTGCGCTGGTGTGCCGTGTGCCATTAGAATAAATGAAATCTTATTAGCTGTACTGTACATATTTGCATTTTCATACAAATGTTTCGATATGATGATGATTAGATATAGTTTAGGTTATCACTCACTCCCTGCTTGTTTTCACTTTGATTACACTAAAAAAGTTCTTTTTTGAAAGTTCGATAATAATATACGTTGACGTATGTGTTTTGGGGTAATATAAAACTTGCAATTTATTGAAGTTCTCTTGTGCGTTTGACAGTTTAATCGGTTAAGGAATAGGAATTAATATTTACATGTTCTGTTACTATTTTCTTTATTTGTTTCAAAAACCTTTTTTTTCGTCAACTTAAGTAATTTTTCTCAACTGATCTTTCGAAAACAAAAATTGTGTTGGTGGAGACTGGAGGCATTTTTGACGATTACTTTTCACAACAAAAAGCATTTATTTGCGTTTATTTTGAATCAATATGCACGGCGCACTATTTTGTTCATGCTGTTGCTGTTGCTGTACAAGTCACATTATTTAACCATAAATAATTCCCCTGGACATTTCAGGAAATAAAATAACTTTGCACAAAAGTTTCTAGTTCATTCTTTCCTCTCTTACTAATACGGTAAGACGTGTTTTCCTCGAATTAGGTGCTGCGCTGCTGCTAGCAAGCTAGCAAGTAAAATTTTTCTTTTCTCCTTTTTGGTATCGTCGTAACAGATAAAGTTTGACAGCGACAGCAGGCAGCAGCAGCGGCTGCAAAGATATGGCACTATTCTTTTTACTTTACTTTATTTTACAAGAAACAGAGAAATCCAGCAGGATTATTTACTCGAAAAAAGAGTGGAAAGACGAACTGCGAGCTCTTCTGTGTCGTGTCTGTGCTCTCTCGTGGTTGTGAAGCCAATGGCAACAACAACCTGATAGGGTGCAAATAAATATGAAGAAAAAGAAAATCTCTTTTTCTCCAAGGCTCTTAAAACATGCAGCCTTATTTTTTTATAGTAGTCCGTTTTATTCCTACAAACATGTTTACTGTTAGGTTGATGCTGTTGCTGTTTGCGCTTTTTCTTCTTCTTCTTCTTTTTCTCTTTCTTTCTCACTTTGTTCTTTTTTTATGATGTTGGATTGGATCTCCTCAAACGACATGATGCATGAGGGAGCTTTATTGCACAAAGATTCAGTCAGAAGAAAGATCCAAGCAGCAACAGCAACATCCATCCAACACAATCCTTAGCCTAACCTCCTCCTCGCTAGAGAAACTTTTGTTTTTTTTATATTGTGCTGCTGCTTGCTGCAGTAATGAGATTGACGGTGACGGTATTTTGTTTTGTTTGACTTTGATGCGTTGTTAAATGTTAATGCTAGGCAGCAGAGCAGACACAAGGAAAAAAAATAAAAGAACGAAGGGATTCTCATGTTTTTTTTTCTTCTTTTTCTAAAAAATAAAGCTTTTACGAAAAGAAAAGAGCAGCAAAAGCAGCAACAGCAGCAGCTTTTTTCAGCTAATAGGATCTTGTGGCATCATGGCATTAGTTTAGTTGATTCTCTGTTTTTAAAAGATATCATTCATTTAGGAAACCAGCAAGGAGCTCAGCTCACAGGGAATTTACACAAAAAGATGTTTTGATCTGATAGTGGAACGCCAAACGCAAACGTACGTACGTACTTACGTACGGAAGAAAGAGAAAGGGAATAAAAAGAATACAACAGTACCATCCTTATACTAAACACCAGCAGCAGCAGCAGCTTTTTCTTCTTTTACTTTCATTTTCATTCTTCTTCTTCGTTTTTTTTATTATAAAACGTCAGATCAATTCTCTTCTCATTGTTATATCCTCCCTTCTTCCTCTTCCCCTTGCCTTGCAGCTTCTTCTTTCATGACACGGATAATAGCTATAAAAAACCGAGAGAGAATAATAATACTATTACGGTGGTGGTGGTGGTGGTAAGAGGATAAAAAGAAGAGCAAAGCAAAATACGAAAACTTGTTGTTGTGAGTGAAACTACTATTGAACCCGTGTGGTGGGTGATGAGTTTTTGTGTGCTAAAAATGAGCTTTCGGTTTCAATTTAACTAACTATAACCACGTACGAAAAGTAAACTCACTCACTCACTCGTGGTAGTAGAATATAAAACCGACTTAAGCAGTAATTCGGGGTAAAATACTACCTTGGATGAATGGATCAGTAGAGCATCGAGCACCACCACCAATCCATAGAAGAAAAGCAAAGAAGCTTATAAATGTTTCTCTCAAGCGAACGCAACGAGCTAAACTAGCTTGACATAAAAATCCTCAAGTCCTCGTTCGTCGTTCCTCGATACAAATTGCTTCGGGAAGAGTACAGTACAGTAATTTCAAAAACTCCCTGACGTTAATTTAATTAAATTTTCAATCTCAACTCTTTCAAACTTATCTACTGCATTGCACGACAGAGCAAAGACAAAGACCGAAAGCTGGAATTTGTGTGCTATTGTACGAAAAATTGCCTAAAGGGATTTTTAACACAAATAAATAACACATCGATATCGATAAATTATTAAATGAAAAAGTCAAAAATTTTAAACCATATTTGGTCTCCACATTTTTGGATAATTTATTATTATTACAATTACAATTTTTTTATTCCCATTTAAAGATCGGCAGAAAAAAACATTTCTATATAATTCATTAAAAATTTAAAAATTTTAAAATGTTAAAAAATTTACTTGTCGACGAAATAAATTATCGAATCCTGAATTACATACACTGCAGCACTGTAACCTTATACATTATCCGCAGGCCATTCCTTTTCTGGATCAGATTCGAATTGATGGGGTAACGTAAAAGAAAAACCAAAGAGAATGCTAATGTTGTACTGTACACTATTTTGTCTCGTCGCACGCACCATTCATCATTTAGCTCATGCACGTACGTCCTGCAGTAAAATGCATCTTTAATATTTATAACGTCCATATATTTAGTTAATGACTGGATGAATAAACATTGCGTTTAGTCGTTACCAAGAAAAAGAACATTTAAACGTTTATTTAACGGATACTCTATCAATCATTCAAATTTGATTCAGAAAGGAAAATCAATGGATAAAACTAACATAATATAACATACATAAATACTCTAATGATTAATAGGTATATGATTAATTGATTATCATAATGTTAATCGCCACATAAATAAGCCAACCAAACTACGTACGCTAACAAGTTCAAGTTTATTTTGATTGGAAGCCCAACGAATGGTAAATTTCTGTTTAAATTATTATTGCCATCTGATTGACTAAATCAATCTAAACCTCTCTAATCGTTTTTTTACTATACGGACCAACACTGTAGAGAAACACTTTCATCATCAGTCTATCTCTATCTAATTCTAAAAGAAGTTATCATAAATAATAGTAGCACTTTGATTCTTTAAATTTATAGGTAGTCGGTAGTCTTTTGATATCTGATATGTACTTATCTTATGACTATTGTTATTGTTGCTTAATCTAAGTCGTCTTATAAGGGAACGGTATAGCCATTAGATAGAAATATGCAGATGTATATCTAGATTGGTATAAGAATGGAACAAAATGTTATTGTCAAGCAAGTCAATATGGTATAATGATAATAAAGAGAACGGATTTGGGTCCACGGATTCAGTCTGTTCATCACTTCAGCAGAATGAACAAGTGTCTTCAAGTCCTCCTGTCATTTAAGGTTCTTTCATAAGTACGTCAAGAGACGCGTAATGCATTTGGGCTAATAGCGGAGAAACAGGAACAAGTAGACGTGGCAGATTAGGCTTGACCAGGCCTTATTCTTTTCAGTCTGTCTCACAACAATTAAACTGGTTTTTACTTTTTTAGTAGCAATTTTAATTTCATTTCTTTTACTACACTCACTGCTTACCTTAGATTAATAAAGTGTTAAGATTAAGTAATTTAATTTAGATTATTGCAGTCTCAGGTACAGATGACAAAATATATGTAGTACTTTTTATGGTAATTTGTACTTCTTCAGTTATTAACCGTCATTTATATATTTATTTTCGCACTGAGAAATTCTCAGACTCTTTTGTTGTAGTAATACAAATTGACGTCAAATTACCAAAATGCTTTTTTTTTAAATTTACCCACAGAATTGATTGTTAAAAAGAAGTCTTTGTAGTAACGTAACTAGGAAAAGAATTTCGTACTCACATTCACATCATCACAACCTTCTTTGCCGAGAACAATTTTGCTTTTCTGACTGAAGAACGTATCTTTCATTTTAAAAAAACGTAAGTGATAAAATAAATAAAATAAAATTTCACAAAGTCTCGAACTGCCCCAAATCAGTTCCCAAAATTACATTTCTATTCCTATACATACTTAATAAGCTTCCACCAACAAACACAATTAAAAATTTGATTGGAAATGAACTAGAATACATTGGTGAGAAAAGAATGTTTAAAAAACAAAAAAAAACCTGCTCATAAATTCTTTATTCTTCATTATTGTTGTCTGCTGATTCACCTTTGTAAAAATCCCATAATTGATTATCACTTCCTAAACATGGCGCAGCTAGCAATATAGATTTCCCGTCTGTTATGTGAACGGTGAGGCACTTGTTGGATTTTCTATTGTATAGCTGGCCATTTTGATTATCCCATAAATCTTTTTCGTGGAGGTGCTCACATTGCACCATTTGAATCTTATCGTCACTTCCAACTGAAGCACATTCCGCTTCCCTCCTTAGCTCTCCTTTATTGCTGAGTAAAAATAACTGAAATAATAAAAATTAAAAATAAGTTATTTTGTTTATATTATAAATATTCCGTTTCCTCGCTTAGTTGATGGCGCAAGGCAAGACCAGAAAATAAGGAGGAGGACGAAGATCTAGATTACCTGACTTGGGTACACTTGAGCATGACAAGGGTAAAGTTCCAACGAGTATTCATCGGATTCAGAGTGTTGCATGTTATCAAGGCACTGATTACTGCTTGGATTTTTAACCTGTGAAAGAAGAATAATAATTTATTGTGTGTGCATGTTTCGTTTTTTTAAATTCAAATTCAAAACATTTATTTACAAATAAATAAGTAGGTAACGTTTAATGTAGTATTCGAACCTGTCCGTAAAGTTTAGCGTCAAACCACATTTGGAACTTTTCTTTGTAAATATTGTCTAGATACCATTTGAAACTTTTGCAGCCTATCCTTTTCTTAAAAGCCATCCGTTTTCCAACATCACCCCAACTAGCCGACTGAAAGCGAAAGTCAAATCAAATTAACATACAAAATTTGCATATTATTATACATCTCTATTTAGCATTTAAATGTAAAATTTCCAACTCTTAACATAGTAAAAACCTTTAGTTCCTTCCGGTGAGAGTAAAATATTTGTTTATATTCGTCCATCCAGACTTCAGCTAATCTGGCTGTGTTTAGGCCATGTGAGTCCACATTATTTGGGAAGGAATAGGGATGAAAGTCTCTGAAAATGTGGCCAACCCTTGAACAAGGGATTATTTCTACGGAACCTCCACACTGCCATATCTATTATACAAAAAATGCCCAATTATTATTATCAGATTATCTAAAAAAATACTTTCAGTTTCAAAAAAGTTAAATCTTTTGAATTCATTTCACTTTTCACATACCCTGAAACTCATTTCCAAGTTTTCTCCGCCCCAAACTGCAGGACATAAAAAAAGTAATTGCAATTAACATTTAAAAAGCTTTAGTCATGTTAGCAAAATGATTGTAATCATCAGAGTGAAAAAAAACGCACGCTCGCCCTGCAAAGCAAAGTCAACAACAATTTTGTAAAATTAAAATTCATATTAAGCCAAAAATTCAAATCTTTATCATCATTTTTTTGTACGAACCATTGATCGATTGCTTCACAATGAGCATCTAAAAACAGAAGAACATCTCCAACAGCGACGTGAGCACCAATCATCCTAGCACGGATTAGACCAGAGCGTTTATTTAATTTCAAAAGTCTGATTTTTCCTATAGGGAAACGTGTAGCAATATATCTTTCAAGTTTCCCTTTCAAATCTCGATGATCACTGAAATCATCTACTAGAACTATTTCACGTAAAAGTTTTGCAGGAGTCCTATTAATGACACTATGCAAAGTCCTTGCTAAACTTGTGAATGCTTCATTTGTGTAAATGATGATAACGCTCATTGTTGGCAAGTCGGAGTCGTAAACTTCCGTTCGACAACTGCAAAAAATAATAAAAATCAATCCAATTTTTAAAAAGTTTAGCACTTACATAATTAGCACGTACAAGCAAATGTTTAAAACTTGTGGGCTTGACTTACGCAGGCTCTCTTGTATCAGGCACAGAACGGTTAGGTGAGATCATTTCACTAAGCAGTCTATTAAATGCCTCCTTCTTCATAATGTTGTCAGCGACAGGCTTCTGATAACTTGGAACCGTGGCTTTCCTCCCCTTATCCCCCAAACCAGGCTTTACTCTCTTCAAATCATCTTCAATCTCATCGTCGTAATCATTATAAGTTTTTTCTTTGATGGGGTTGAGATCTACCTCTATGAACTTAACGTCTCTCAAAACAGGATCCAAAAATTCATCTGTATTTTCTAACAGAACTTTCTTCCTCAGCTTCTTTTCCTTTTCTTTGTCGTACAATAAATATCCGCTGCTGCTGCCGTGTAAATTCATATTATCACTGATTTCTGTTTCGTGTAGTAGCGACTGTGACTCTGCGGGAACGTCAATTCTATTTTCAACTAATTCTGATGCTGCCGCCATGTTAAACCTTTCGCTGTCGCTGCTGTAGCCAGCTAACAATGGCAATGACTCTCCAAGCTTCGGCTTCAACTGAGACTTTGACCATAATAGTAAGGTTACGAGGAAACAAAATATTACCAGTAACTTGAGCAGGAAGAATCGCCTCCGTCTGGCTATAAATGCGAAACATGAGTTGATCATTTTTTAAAACGTTGATTGATTGATTGATTGAGCTTATTAGGACAGGAACCACGAAAGTGACGAAGACGAAGACGAACAACGCAACGGTGACTAAAAAATCAATAAACTAATGAGTTAAGTAGAGACTCTTCTTCTTAACTCGATCCGCGGATAATATTTCCTTTCCTGATTTAAATTAAAACAAAAGATAGGTTTAAAGTAGTTTATAAGTTATAACATAAGTATACTAACCTCCGCCACCACCATTTCATTTAAATTATGTAAATAACCGTGTAAATGCTTATTTTAATTATTCTTGAATCGAAGTCAAAGTTAGTAAATGTTTATCTCCTCCTCAGCGCTTCTGTAGTTGTAAAATTTTTTTCTCGAAATTGATTAAATAATAAATAATCTTCCTGCATGACGAGTTGAAAGAAAACGTTGGTCACGCGCCAAAATGTTTATTACCTCCTTCTCAGCGCTTCTGTAGTTGTAAAATTTTTTTCTCGAAATTGATTAAATAATAAATAATCTTCCTGCATGACGAGTTGAAAGAAAACGTTGGTCACGCGCCACGCAGCAGTACTGACGATATAAGACGATAAATAAGACAGGACATTTGAGCCGAAATGAAATGTGTAAAACTGCCAAAACTCGTCCAAACGCAGGATTCTTCTTTAACGCCACTGCATTTAACTGAAACCGGATTAAGCGATTATCAATCAGTATATTTACGCACACATTCAGCAAACAGCTTCGAAAAACAGTTTGGATTTTTCAAACAATTATTCAATTATACCCTTTCCCTTCTGAAATACTGTGTTACTTATCTTTTACCAACCATTATAGGGATTGGGTAGAACAATAACAGATAACGATAAGGTAACGGTTACAATGTACGTAATACAGATTCGATCATTTTAACGTACTCTTAAAAAAGGTGACTTCCGCCTTCCAAAATATAAGGCGCGTACGACTATGTACGACTATCATGAATCTAGTGCGGTAATGGAAAATTAAACGAGATTTAAGTTTTTGAGTTTTGAATCTGCACGAAAATGATGAAAGGAAAATAGACTTCTGATCTGGGAGATATAAATAATAAATTAATGTATATTATGGTCATCGATATGTATAGTGCCCATTTATTTTAAATTTTTAAATATTCATCAGGAAAAAAGAGTCAAGAAATGAAATACCTACCAAAAACTTTTTTTTACAATGAGCTGCGCGTGGAATTGCAAACACCGACAATCTCCTGTGCTTAATTAGCATTTAAATATGCAGCTAATGAGCTAATAACACCAATTTAATACATTATACTATTTTTTTGCTTACCTTCATGTAAGCTTATTTCCAGAACCTCCCAATTGTTTACTCCACAAACGCTCATTATATTTATTATTTATAATAATCCATCTTTTATTCTTTGTGCCACTTTTATTTTAAAATTATTCTATATAATATTTTATATATTGAGCTTTTTTAATATGTATTTTTAGGAGACTGATTAAAAATTGTCATTTAGCGAAAAACAATTCTCCAATAAAAACCTAATTCATAATAGTCTCAAAGTCTCAATACATATGTACACAAAACATATTACATCGGTAGTGTATTTTCATTTGCATTTTTGTGATAAAAAAATGACAACTCAACAAAACTCTAATCCACATCCGCACACTTCATTACACCAATTCACGACACGAATCACATCACAACATAACACTCGCTCATTTTTTTTATTACAAACAACAATTCAATGCCAATGATGATTCTTCTAAAACTATTTACAACATCACAACAATATAAACAGCTAGGGTTCATTAGAAAGCATAACAAAAATGTACTAACTTGTTTGCAAGCAAAAAGATAGCTAGGTTTGCAATTTTGCAATAAGCCAAAACGACTAAGAGAACGATGCGATTATGAGGCAGGGGACATGACATAGTAAAGCACAGCTGTGTAGTAAGTAATGCTGAACATAGGTTACAATTTTACAAATATCTGTATTATCTCATTTTTTGTTCACATGAATCCGTGCTCATCATTGTGCTACTACAACACAAAAGAAAATCTCATTGACTTGCTCATGGTTGTGCTGCTAAAAAAAGTAGTAAGCAAGTGGTAGTCAGTCAATCAAGTCAGTCTGTGACTACTGTAATGTGAACAATGTGAAGTGAACTCCTTTTTAGTTTAAAAAGGTCGAGCTCAAAAGAGTGTTCTTTTCTTAGTCTGCAGTCTGCACAATTCCAATTCGCTCGCGAGCTTGCGCTTCTTGTAGCTTTCTTTTGTTTCTTCTGTTTTGTTATGTTTTGTACAGGTACTAATAAGTTTACATAAAATGCTATTAGCTCGAGTGACCTATACAAATAATTCTTGAATGCGTAACGTAAGGTAGTAAGAGAACAGTGGTCAACAGATCGGAAAACCAGCAATGCAAATAATGACGGCAGCAATTTGCATATTTGTTCAAAGCATTTAATAAAATGCATTTAAAGGGGCATTGTGAGAAATATTGTCTTGCTTTACCCCGTCGAATGAATTATTCATGTATTCTTATTGAGAATGTGTAATGATTAATTAAAAATAGCTAACAATACTGAGGTCTGAGGTATGTTTAACAATCGACCAATCAACGCACGCTTTAAAAAACTAAAAGCACTATATAACTATTATTATGGTATTATTATTAGCAACAACCAAGAACGGTTTATTAGGTTTATTAGACAGAAAAAAACAAAAGTCTCTCAGGTAGAAAACAAACTGAGCCGGGCACAAAAAATGAATGAAACGGGCAAGAGTGGTTGTGGACTGGTGGCTACACACGGGTTAGGCTTTTTTTTGTGGTACCGAACAACAAAGCATGGCACACGGCGCATACAGAATTTTTTTTAGAAAAAGAAACAGAAAAAGGCTGGGAAAACGAACGATGCGTAATGTAGCGTTGTAGTTGTAATTTGAGAATTTCTAAATCCAACTAAAACCAACCATTTTGCAAAGAAGCACAACGGAAACGGAAAAATTACTGTTTTGTTCTTTACTTTAAAAAAATATGCTTTTCTATCTAAAGATTAGGCCATGACGAAAATGCCGAACAGGGCAGGGTAGCAAATCGAAAATAAAATGTACCTATTTATTTATGCACTTCTTCACCGCGCACAGGGTGCAGTTTTTTTATTTTCTAGTGCATTTTAGTACGCGTACGTACGCGGTCATAATTAATAACGCTAGCATAATAGTACATAATAAGTAATTGTGTAGTAATTTGCAAAGGCAAAGGTGTGCAGAATTAGGCTAAAATTCACGCATTGCATTTTAAATGGTAAATTCCCCATTAAATTCATAAGTATTTTACACAAGTTTAATTTAATTTACAAAATGAAATTTGTATCGTCATTTACTGGGCATACATAGAAATGCATAGAAATGCAGTATTGATTGATTAAAACAAGTGCATTAATACTTCATATTCATTATTAAAATGGCATGAATTTATTTTATTATTAGCAGACAGAATTATTCGTGATAATCGATACACAGTACCGGTGGTACAAATATCAATTTTGAAGTCAAATGCTAATATAATATATTATGTTATCGGATGATCATACAAAAAATTTAGAATGATTGATTAAGATTTGGTTTGCGAGTGAAATCAATTAAATCATCAATTGTCAATGACCTGCAGCAGAATTTTCTTCGGCTTTTGCTTTACTTCCCTTTGGAGATTTTGATTGCTCCCAGCA
>JAHZNJ010002062.1:0-16314 GCA_027744475.1 Lepidocyrtus cf. sotoi NNG-2020
CGTAAACGCAGACAGACAATAAATATCTGTATTTTAATGTGAGAAAAGAAAAGAAGAGCCCTTACTGTCTGGATTTTTAATATTTTTGGCTTATTGAGACGAACTTCCCCTACTAATCGTAAGAACAATTCTTACCAAAACATCCCCTTTCACTTTTGATCATTTTTCTTATTTTCACACCATGCATTCAAATACACTGCAAGATCGACAGATATATCTTCATTTTTATAGATATATTTAGAAAGTTAACTTTTAAGTTAAGTTTTTGTACATAACTGAATTACAGTATTATGATTATGCTGTGTTATTTTTAAAAGAATTAATTTCATGCTTAATTTCAATATATAGGACTAGAAATCGACTCAACAACATTTTTTTTCTTTTTTAATCTTTCATTTAAAAAATAATTTGCACAGAAAATTACAAACAGACAAATGCAAACTATTTTCACCCGTAAATTGTTTAAATGCTGATTGAAAAGAGCGAAAAACATAACAAAATAGCAATGTCCCGTGGTTTTTTCTAAAAGGGAAAAGTGATACTGCTGTGCTGTGCTTTCTTTTCAATTTTAATTCATTCATTCTCTTTCCTTTCATATGCATTCTTTTTCCATTCTCAATTTATTATCTGTTCTCTGGCCTACCATAAGAAAACACGTTTGAAAGGATTACTTTCTAGTGTGTTACATTCAAAAACATCTTCTTACCAATAGATTTTACTTTTTCGTGATCGTGTTTGTGATAAGCCGATGATGATAATGGGTTTTGTCTTCATTCACAATTGCTCACAATCCTCGTACGTACGTAATGAAAACTAAACGACTTTTCTCTCATTTTGCAGGACTCCTCTCGCCTCACTTTGCAGAAGAGTAGTAAGGCCTCTCCGATGATGGTGCTGCATGACACGAGAAAACTGCTGCCTGTTTGTGGCGATATTGCCAGATCTGTTTTTGATAGTCAGTTTAGTGGAGACGCCCATCCGTTCCTCACTTCCGACCGAACCAAGTAACAAAAAATTGCTCTCAATCTAATTCCATTTACATCACAAGAATTTAAATAAGGGTTAAATAAAAAATCAAGTAAAGTAAATTGAACTCACATGCATTGCATACTTGAATAGGTACGTCAACCCCAAATCTATGCTGAATACTACTGACCGAGGGTTCAATTTATTTTATATTTATTAAAATAAGCAAACTTTTACTTTTGGATTCTAAATCCAAACAGTGCGTTATATTTTAAGCTGTCCGTATATTTCTAGAAAAATAGTAATTGTTAAGTATTTTGACATAAATTATTTTTGTACTCTAATGAACGGAACCTTTAAACTTCTCATCTGCTCTTGTCACCGTTTAATCACACTGCGCTGAATTACAATTATCAACATTGAGTATGTTTAGAAAAGTTTGGTCGAAAAAACTGAATGGAGATATTATTAAAAGATGCAAAAGGATAGATTCAAGATTAGTAGACACGATACGAACCGAACCCTATAATAATATCTCATAATAGTAAAGCGCATCTCACTCAACATCCGCAACAAAAACGCAACCAAGTAAGTTCCTTTCTACAGAACAACCAAAGGTAAAAATATCACAGCAACATGTAAAACCAACGAAAAGGCGTATAAAAAAGATAAAAGGACAACAGGCAACGAGGGGAATGAAACTCTTCTACACAATGAAAAACAACAATGATGGGTAATGCGTGAAAGATGATTGTGTTGGAAAGAGAGAAAAAAAGAAGGAAGAGAAAAGGATGAATAATAAAAAGTAGCATCATCATTTTTGTGATGATGATCTTCATCATCATTATGATCATCGAGAAGCGTTACTGCTTCCTTACTTGCATAATAATAACAATAACAAAAAAATCGGCTTTTTATAATGATGTTTTCTTTAATATTCGGTTGGTGTGTGGTGGTGGTTGGTGGTAGTGGAAGGAAAGTAGGGGTGTAGGGAGTAAAAAGTAGGGATGATATCATCGCCAGTCAATGAATAGTTTATGTGGTTAGAAATTAGTTCATGGTAGGTTTGATTATTACTTTTACGATTATTCATCAACATCATACCAAAAAGATGATTATCTAAACAGAAAAGTAAAGATGCAGATGTAAATAAAAACAGGGTGATCAATAACCAACTGCATTCTTTTATTTTATTGACTGTACAATACTGACTGAAAAATATGGGGGAAGCTAAGACAATCATTTCTCTTGATGCCAATCGATCCTTTGCAAAGTTTTAAGTTTTTAATTTAAAGTTGTTTGAAATTGATGACGGATTTTATGAAATGCTATCAAATTGATAAAACCAGTGAATTGTTAAATTTTTATAAATACCTAGAGAGATCCAATCCACCATCATTTATCACACCTAAATTTTTTATCTTTTCTTCCTACATGTGCAGGAGTCAGTAGAATTGTAAGTAATAATATGTGTAAAGGAAACTTTATGTACTTTCAAAAGGCTTTATCTGTAGATGTTATGTTGAAGTGAATTTTTAATGATATTCTTGACACCTGGGTGTTGAAAGCTGTTTTTAAAAAAAATACCTGAAGCCAGAAAAAAACTTTATTGTGTGACCGCTTCTTTATTCAAGTGAGTTCGAGTCGTAGAAAGAATTAAAACGGAAGTAAGTAAACTTTCAAACAAACCTTTACACGCGCATTTAAATTTTTAAACTATTAAAGTTTCAATCAAGTTTCTAAAAGTTTGAAAAACATAATAACAAAAAAGCTTGTACACAAAAATTAAATTACTTATAATAATATTGTGATAAAGTAATATTTTTCTGTGTTGGGTATATAATCTTGTCTGTTTTTATTATTTTGACAGCAGCAGCCCGTGTGCAAAGATATTATGCTTAAACTAAACTTCTCCCACTTTATTTCCGCAATGAAAAGTTAAGTGTGTGATTCGTTACGGTTACTTTATTACTGTAAACAAAACCCACAACAGCAAAACAGCAGAGCTTTTTTTTTCAACGTGAATATACTCCTAACTAGCAAGTAGCAGCAAGAGCAACTACTCTTGTTTGATTTAGCTTTATAAATTTGATTTCATTACCCTTAATCATTCTCATCATCAACTAAATAAATGCAATTTGTGTAAGTTTCCTCCTCTTCCTTTTCACTTCCTTTCCCACAAATGTATACAGAATACAGATACACACCGAAACTTCATATAGAGTAAAGATGTTCGTGGCCCGTGATAACGTTTTGATCCGAATGAATATAATATAAGAGTCCTAAAGCAGATTTGTCCGTTTTCATGTGATTTTGTTAGTAGTGTTCTTTCTTCCAGTTTTCTTCTGCCCCTGAGATTTGTTTTCCAGGGAAAAACGTAGATGACTTGTTGTGAAAAGAAATATATTACATATAAAATAAAGTAGCAACAAGCAAGCAAGTAAAAGTGGCGAAGCGCACCTCTTCTACTTTGACGTTGTTTTGTGGTAAATAATGATGATGATGGTGATGTAAAGATGTGATGTTATGTTTTATATGGAAGTCTTATATCCGTAAAAGTCATATCATAAAACACAAAACACAACCTTTTGAATCAAATGGTGGTAAAGTAGACAGTAAGGAAAAAAGCACGGCGGTGTATGTAGTAGTAGTAGCGGCAGTAGTGTGGCGAAGGAAACCATTTATGCGTTGTAAATCTAAATCTAACACAAACTAATCTCATTCATTAGGTCCAATTGCGAACGGCATTAGCCAAAATTGAGCGTAATGAATTGGACTTTCAACCCATAAAGGTTTTCCTGATTGCCCAGATGAATAGATATCTAGCTAGGGACTCATGGAAGCCTTTCTCCTTTTTCTTCTTCCTCTCCAGCTTCCGTGTGCCTAAATATACGAATGGGAGAGTATCAGAGTGCAGTATAGAAAAAAGGCATCTACAATTTTGTTTTTTGTATATTTTTTATTGCCATTCACTTTTAGGAAGAGTTTTTTATGAATATTACACATACACATACATAGAAAGAATTTCATACGTAAAAGAAAATATGTACATAATAATATCTATTGATATTTTTATACGTGAATATAATAATTCTCATATAAAATAGAAAAGCCCTGTAAAAGAAAGTGTGTAAAGCGTTTTCCTTGTTTGTGTACTCATCCATCAGTTGCCGTCATCATGATGATCACAGTGAGAGGCGAGGCAGAGAGTGCTTTTGCCTTCCACCTTTCCTCTTTTCTTCCACCTGGAAAAAGACGAAACATGTTTCCCCCTATTAGGTTCTAAGCAATGGAAAGTAATAACAATACCTCCGAGGAGAAGGTAATGCTCATCTAAAACTTATGTTTGTTTGCTTATTTTTCCATCCTCCTACAAAGAAACTTTCTAAAGTAGATTCTCCATCTTCTTCTTCTCGTTCTGCTTAATATGCGAGTAAACATCATCGCTTTGTGTGTGTGCTTTTTCGACGATCGCATCGCATCATCCAAGAGAGAAACTCAACTCACACAAAAGACAATTTATAAAAAAAGGAGAGAGATAGAAAGAGAACTGCTAAGATACTGCCAGTTGCCACGTTTAGAGATTCTTAGATGTAATGCCAAGCATTAGAAAAACCATGTATGAGACGGTATTAAACAGAAAGATAGGAGGAAAGGGTCGACGTCGACGGTGGTGCTTCTCCGCTCAGTGCTTTTAACAATAAGTGGTGCTGTATTTGAGCTTCCTTACTTTTATTCTGCTACTGCTGCTCTGCTAGAGTGCGGGAGTGAGAGCAAGAGAGAGGATGAGATGATATTGCGCAAAATTGATTCGTTGGCTAATGTGGAGGGAGAAGCAGGCCGCCCACCCAACAAACACTGATATGGTCATAGGCTGATCCTTCTGCACGCCTCCTATGCCTCCGACCACTTTTCTCAAATGACATCCCAATTTCGTAAAAATCTCTTTTTCAAATCAGCTATAGATTTAAAGGAGTATAACACACTCCATAATGCACATTAAAGCGAATAGATATTACTACAATGCTGTATTGTGGATTGCGATTGGTATAAAAAAGAAGGAAAAAAAAATTATTATTATTGTTATTATTATTATCAGTGGGGAAAAGTAAAGTACTGATGATGTTATGTTAAAGCTAAAACTCACAAGTCGCAAAAATGCAGTAGCATTATTATTATTATTATCTATGTCCCAATACATTGTTCTTCTTCCGAACCTACCTTCTTGTTATTATTACTTTTATTACGATTAGAGAAGCTTTACTTGCATCGTAGTTTCTTTTTTATGGCTATATCCTTCCCATTTTTACTTTTAGTATAGTGAAGAAAAAGTCATACAGATTGTTATAAGCAAGGAATAAAAAAAGAAGCAAACTTGAGTTCCGTATAAACCTAACTTACTATATATTATGATGATGGTAAAGTGGAAAGCAGAGAATTCAAGAGAGAAAAGAAAGAGTTGCTTCTGCTGCTGCGGTACTTGTGAAACTACAGAGAAAACGTCTTCTCTCTTTTAAAAGCATTCTCTAATTTCGTATGTCCGTATTGGATAAGCATGTGTGTCTGTGAGCTCACAGGAACTGAAGGAGGAAGACAAAAAAGAAAGGAAGAACAGCAGCAGCAGCGGAGGGAGCAAAAAGAGAAAAAAATGAAATGATAAAGAGGAGAAAATAGAAGGAGAGGAGTGTTAGTAGAGAAAATCAAGTGAACACCCATCACATCTAATCAAATGGAATGATCAAGCTCAACTGATCATTTATTAGTTTTGACTTGTCTTCACTCCAAACTATACACACAGATAGATAGATGCAGACAAAAGTATTATACAGCAGTTCAACAAAGGACAAAAAGCAGAAAGCTTTCACTTGAGCCCCTTTCGTCTCTCTCTGCACTGCCACTGCCTGCTCACTCGTAGGTACGGCTTTGTTTCTATTGCAGCCGGGCTTGGATTTAGTATTGGATGAGAAGAAGCAGTGGAAACAGGAAAGTGCACTCTTTCTTCATTTATGTAACAGTAGTGCAAAGTACGAATATATAAAACGGAGACCGCAATTAAATTATCCGTTGCTTAAGTCGATTAATTTTGAACAAAAAAGTTCGTGGTGGTGGGATTGTGTATGTTACTGTGACTAGTGTCGGTGCTGCTGTTGTCGGTATCATATATACCGTGTTGAATCATTCTATTTGTAGGTTGAGAGAGTTTACGTTATTAAATCTCAATTTATCTCATTCATTTTCTTTAATGACAAAATAATTAATTGAAGTAAATAAATAAAGCCGAAAGGGAAGCTTGAGTAGTATAGTCGTTATTGCTTTTGTAAACATACCTACTCCCAAATACGTAGGTATTCTAAATTATCGTTTTATTGAAGTGTTCTTGCACATTTAAAAAAAATGGAACAAGAACTCGTTTTTTAATAAAATTAAAAGTGCTTACATAATATTGTTATTGGACTAACTAGTTTCTGTCAATCATGATAGGATTAAAACTATTTACAGGTTATGTGAAAGTGCTACAATTTTACCGGAAGTAAACGAATACACACTTTCAAGAATAGTTTTAAAAATACACTTTTAACCTGGGGCAAACTGGAACTCCTCGCAATGTTGAACAATATTGGTGGTGGAACTGGGACAGCAGGTGAGCAGCATAGAGGCTACCACCATCCTGGTAAATAACCGGACTTTTTCTACTATCTCTATTTCTTACAAAGTAAAATTTGCTTTAAGCTCTTTCGTGATAACTTTTGTTTGATTTGCTCATCTTTCACCATCATACTTTGAGAGACCCTTTGCACCAATTTTCATTTCAGAAAATTGCTTGTTATTAATTAAAATTCTATTTCAAAATGTGTTTGCAGTTTGCACAATAGTACAATAGCAGGCACCATCATCATGTATCGTGATTTTCAGGGTATAGTCAAATTAATTTACTTCATTAAGAAGACTAAACTAGTCTCTCTGGAACATTAGTAGTTCATTCAGTCTCGTCTACCGTTTGGAGCTTTGGAGGAAATATATTCCTTCGCTTTAGATGTGTATGGTAATACTATTGGCTGTAAGCGTGCTCGTACTTAGGTAGAAGATATATTAAAGTTGAATGATCATGCTAAAGCACAATTCACGATGACTACTACCACCACCACCACCACCACAAGTCTAATATGAGATTGTGCTCATGGGGGAAAATGGGAGCTAAGTTAATAAATTAGATTTGATTGAAGCTAACAACAAGTAAACATGCCACTTACTCAACTACTTTCACGACTGCTGCATCCATTCATATATGTAGGTAGGTAAGGTAAGTATTAGACTTGTCGTCTGTTAAAGATTTGATGATGTTTTGCTTTTACTTTTACCTAGTTTACGATTTCGGTGAAAGTAAAAGCTACACAGTTGAGTTGAAAAAAGTATGAAAGATTGAAGGACCATGCATTTTACATACAAAAAGGCAGATGCTCGTCGCAAAACTTCTTTATAATATATTGTATAATATTATGGGTAAAAATTACATTATTGTATATTACTTATATATTTATTAATATGATTTAAACACACTCATGTTTCGCAAGTTACTTACTATCCCTCTTGCCATCTTCCCCCGCAAGTTCATAAAAACTTTTAAGGAAAACGATATTATTCTTACAAGAAGATATAAAAAGATCCATCCAATTTTGTGAAACGTTCATGTTGATAGCGCAAAAGTGGATAAAAAATATTATTCCGTAAAAAAAGTAGAGTTCCGCTCTTAAGGAAAGGGCTTAACATTTATGCGTAAAATAAATGAGATGAAGTTCCATTTATTAAAGAGAAAATCCTTCAAGCTCGTTACGGAAATAAGGCAGTTTACTTTCAGTATAAAGTTTTGTTTTGTGTGTAGAATGATGAGGTAATGTTGAGACAGGTCACGTACTTACTTACACGAGACAAGTAATAATATTTACAATTTACAGTCATTCTATTAAAGTAGTAAAGAGACCATGATGCAGTGATAACGAGCATAAAATAATCTTTATATTGTTCCGTAATAATTAGATCAGAAATGGCCAAATTAACTTTTAAGTAACAGAACAAATGCGTGCTAAACAGAACTGGTATTTACAGAAAACATCACATTTATTTAAGGAAGCTCTAATGTCAAGTTTGATGAAAATTTTCTTCTTCACTTTAAATAAAATATATTGATGCTAATAGGGTGTCGCTAACATCGCAAATTAGAAAGACAACGACTGGGGCATTCGGTCACCAAATTACATAAAGCCTTTTTACTTTTTCTTTTATGGAACATCGTGCTTATTATTCACTTTTCAATTTCCTTTCCAATTAGGTTTTATTACTTTTAATGCAATTTACAAAATTAGTGTTAAGTGGGATGTTATCAAAAAGATAAAGAAACGCACCTGCTTAAATTTGTTGCGTTTCTTTTGCAAATTGATGTTGTTTTTGTTGAATGAATATAGCCAAGTATGTATTTCTGTAGAATGCGTGCTGTTGCGGCTTCTTTGCTACTTTATTTTTGCTTTTCTTCCTTTATAATGCTCATACGTCTACCTAAAGCTTAAAGCTCTTTTTAAGCAGTATTAATGCAAGATGCATTTTTGATAAATGAAAATAAATGATTTTGTTTTCTTCTTGGTTGGTTTCGTTACTTGCTGCTGATGCTACTGACGAAAGGTCACGGGAACACCAGTCTATGCAACATCCCTGACCCTCGATCTCTCAACACAACAACGTCCATCTCATCTGGGACGGGAGGATTACAGGTTGGTTGACTGACTGAATTCAAGTGAAGAACAATATTATTATAACACAATATCATCATATATATCCATATCCGCATCCATATACTTGTGTGTGCTGCTAACTAATAAATCTGAAATATATGCTTATAAAAGTGTGTAAATCCCTTTGGGAGTTTGATAAGTAATCCGGGTGATAATTTTTGTGTTGATATTCCCAACCTTACTTTACTTACTCACTCTTTCTATTCTGTCTTCTATACAGCTAAACAATACGGGTGGCATCGGAACAGGAACGGGAACGTCAACCCCAGTGTCATCCCCCAATACGACATAATAAAAATCGCTACTGTTTGCTTGCACGTACAATGTACATTATTGTATTGATCTAAAAACAAGGCAATTTCTACCTCGCTAGAATTCTTCTTATTGTAAGTTATTGGTCTAATGTTGGTCATGAATTCCCTCATTGCCAAGTCAATCCTTAAAAGGCTCTAATGAGTGTAAATTAGGTTGTGCGTAACTCAGTGGCTGGCAGTAGGTAGCAATAGCAATGGTAGCATCAGCGTGAGCACAGCGCTTTGTAAAAATGAAGAACAAAAATATGACCTTTTTACATGTTTTTGCTTGCTTGCACACAACAGACCATCACGTCTCATTACCACCTTCTTCATGAACTTTTCAAAGTAAATATTCAGTAAGGCAGTAGTGGTCATTCATTTACGTGGGTCTATGCATGTGGTCGGCTACTTTCAAACTACAAATTGTATGCATAGTTTCTAGTTTTAAATATCACGCTCAGGATAGAAAAGCTTTTCTGTAAAAATTTCAAGATTCGGATTAAGCTTCAATATTAAAAATGAACATTAAATAAAAAAAGAAGAGACGAGAATGTTAAAAAGCCCCGTGGTTTGGTTTCAATTTGGTAAGTAGCAACAAAGCAACAACGGTAATCACTGCATCAACATATACGCATACGAATGGACAAGCAGTAAAATGAAGATGATTTAACGCAGAAGAGCTCATGACAAGTTAGTAGGTTGATGATGATATTTAGCTTCTGCAAGTTCCCAGTTCCCACTTTTTCTTTGTGCATAATAATATCTCACCTCAAAGGCATGGCATGTCGTAGGTAAATAACTTTAACTTTGCAGGTTTTTAATTTTTTTCTTTACTTCTACATAGTCACACAGTCACACACTTTTTACTGACAAAAGCATCATCACATCTCTCATTTGCATGCACATGCGACTTTTACATGTTTTTACTACATGGCTGATGATTTCTTTTGGTGGTTTTGTTTGCACAGTAGCAACACAAAAATTTATCAAATGATTGTGATAGTGATGAGATGATGAAGATGAAAAGAAAATTTTCCTGTAATCGTGGTTTATGACGCGGTCAACTTAAACGCATACCATTCTTCTTCATTGTACGTATTAACTGTGTTCATAAACTTCTTGAAAGGTTTTTCCCTCGTGGACGCTTGTTTTCTCTAAAATTATCGCACCTAATCCTTTAGAAAATATGTTTTCGTTAATATGTATGTGAAGATGAAGTTTTGATGCATGGAAAAAGAGGCTTTTGAATTTTAAAAAGTAAACAGTAAGTTGTGGGTTGCTTTAAAATGCTATAGGTATTAAAACGGAATAATGACATGAATTTAAAGAGTTGATGAATTTACTTTAGATTGTGCGAATCACGAAAATTTTATTTTAATTCCCTCCCGTTCGCAGCTTATCTACATAATTTACACGATTATTGCAGGTTATACTTTCAAAATTACTGAAAGTTATTATTTTTGGCGAAGTTTTTACAATTTTTTTTACATCACAATAATTGCTAAATTAAAATCAGCTTTATGTGGTAGACGAGAATGGTAATTAGTTTGAAATAATCAGTTAATAGTTAAATTAATTAAATTTATGTACGCAATTATTAATCACAATCATTGATTATATTATGGCTCATTAAATCTAAAAAGTAAATTATTGCTTTTCCAAGCGTTTATTACGGTTACTTAACTAACTACCTACCTACTTTTGCTATAACCAAATATGAATGAGTTACCCGAGGCTGAACTTTCTGTAGTTGAATTCTCAGCGCTGGAATTATCGACGCTTGAATTTTCACTTTCACCGCATGATTTCTTTGAGGCAGAAGAGGGAGAGGAAGGCGGCGTAACGTAAACCTGCTCCAGGTAATCACACATAGTAATAAGGAATTCGGCCCGGTGTGCAAAATACATTGGTGAAGCTTTATTTTAACACAGAAGAGAAGTTTTTTAAAAAATAATTTGTCGTGACACCAAATACACTAGCTAATTGGGTACCTTTATTCTTAAAATATATTAATTATAATTACCCTGCGTTAGAATGATGGTTTTCTCCATTTTATGCTTGAATCCAAGCTTGAGAGCCAACTCCTTAATTAATTCATAACAGAATCCCTGTTCATCGTGCGTTATGAAAAATGTCGGCCTTAAATAAGATTTTGGGAATGGGTCGACTCCGCAATACGGTCCGCATGCTAAGTTACCGATAAACTAAAAAAAACAAAGATTGATTTGAAACTTATTGTCCGAATTGAAAACAAGCGCTGAATTGTATAAATTAATAATAACTACGAGTGTAGTATTTGTGAAACTTACCGAAACGATAGACAAAAAATCTTGCACAGGAATTTTCAACATTGTTTGGTAGGCCGAGAGGCGATTAACGTGCATGTAACCTTGTGTGCGCAAAATGTCCACTAATCTATCATATTCGTTTTTTAAATTTTCCATTTTTGATTTCAGCTTATAATTCAACAATGAAATCAATTATTGTGATCAAATAATTTTCAGATTATTTTAAGAAAGAGCAATTTTTTTAAAAAATGAACGCTAGAATAAGCCTATTACTGCCACTTAATTTGTTGAAGACTTCTTGCTCTTAGGTATTACACTTTTGCACTGGATGGTTTACAATCAAAATTCTACTTTATGTTTCATATTTCTGCAAAGTTGTACAGAAAAATAATGTTATTATTATTATTATACTATACTATTCATAATCATCGTATTATGCATACATAACTTTCATTATTTTTTTTGGTTTACTGCTAATGGCATAATATGCAACGACCACGTCTGTCCGTGCAGGCGTCATATAAACCCTCTGAACATGTAAAAGTAATGGAACTAGAACTTATGGTAACTCTAACGCTGCTACTCCTTGGACTGTTGGGGAAAAAGCATTTTCTCGCCACATAAACCTTTGCTTTTTCTATCCCAAAGAGGATAAAAAAGTCCCAAGCCATTATTAGAAAAAGGAAAAGTCAAAAGTACTCATGTATGCATGCAAGTAAGAAACAAAGATTATGCTATTCCTATAATATTCCACCGTGCTTGTTTCCAGAATGCATATAGTTGGAATATCGTAATGGAAGTTGGAACAAGGACGATGATGATCATGGAATTACTTCAAAACGCAAAGCTTTTTGATTACAAAGTAGAAAAGTGCTCTTTACGAAATTCCATGTAAAATATAAATATGCATGCATGTGAGAGAAGAGGAGGAGGAGGTGGATGAGGATAATATGGAAAATATAAACAAAAACGATGATACTCACAGCCAGGAGAGCTTTAACTTTACTTCTCTTGCATATTATAATAGTGAGGGAAAAGGCAACTAGTTGTACACTTGATGGTGTAATAATTTATTCATGGCACAAGAGAAAGAGAATAGTGCCTATGAGAAGGTTGTTGAAGTTGGAGTTTTGGAGGAGAAATCGCCTTGCCTTTTGCCACAATCATTATCGTCATCATCCTTGTCTGTTACTAACCTCCTGTTCCAGTGAATCCAGTAAAGAAAAAAGGCTGATCAGGAGAAGCATTTTGAGTTTTGACTTTCAAAACTTTTCCTTCTTTTAAACCAAACCAGTAAATAAATACCAAAGTTAAGTAAGTGGTAAGCTAGCTGCACATAGCGTTGCGTTACGTTGTTGTTGTGAAAATGAAGCACTCATAAATGAATGAGAAAATAAAAAAGATGCACATACAGTTTCAAGATTTTATGAAAAATACATTTTCATATAACATGACACAATATAATCTTCATAAAACATTAAAATGAGTTCTTATTGTATGATGCACATATATTCTTTGCTTATGATGACGGTGACAAAAGAGATTAGCAGAGGTTTCCAGTTTTCTTAAATCTGAATTTGTAAAAGTAACTCAGACCACCGTACTTTAAACCTAGAGATTCGCTTTAAAATGCACTAAGTTGTGTCGCTGTTATTGGCTTAGAACTTAGGATCATTATAGGATACTGATTAGTACTTTTGGTAGATTTTTTATTGTTGGATGCGGCGGCGGGGATATTGTATTTTTGCATCCATTCATGGAAATGAAACTTTTCAAATGTATGATGCCACAATGCCAGAAATGCATAGAAAAATCGAAGTACAGATTTTTTCTCATGTACTATGTACCATAAAAAACTTTTATGGCATATTAAAGCATACAAATTTTTATGCTTCCTCAATTTAATTATATTTATGGCATAAAAAGAGCAACCCTATATACCTCTATTATTAGCTATTAATATGCAAAAGTGGAGAGTCACATAACCAGGTAGAATATTATGAAGAAAATGTAAAAAAAAAAAAATCTTGCACTGGTATACCAGGATCGTAAAGTGGGGCAGTGTGAGACGTGAAACAAAACGCAGCAGTACACTCAATAAATGTTTTGATGATTTGATTCATTTCAGATAACGTTGAATCTTGTCGTCTTGTATTTATCGTTATAGATTATCATTATTAGGAAATAATATTTCTCCCCAATTAAATATTGGGTAGAGGCAATTGGCAACCCTATTTAGATGATTTATGATGTGGTAATGCTTTTCCAATAATATTCATGCAAACTGTGCTGTGTTAACAGGTTTGGTTCCAAAATCGACGGGCTAAATGGAAGAAGAGGAAGAAGACAACCAATGTTTTTCGAAGCCCTGGAGCTTTACTCCCTTCTCATGGACTCCCTCCGTTTGGTTCTGTATCTGACAGTTTGTGCTCACCAGCTGGTATGTTTGGGGCGTCGGATGCGCGATGGAGTGTCGCTTCCATGAATGCAGCTGCAGGTTAGTCTCTCCCTTTACTATTACATACTTACAAACCAATTATAAGCAATTACTAATCACCTTTTTATTATTGTGGTGGTGGTAGTGGTGCTGAAATGATCAAAAACTGATTGCAAAGAATAAAGATGAATAATATGCTTTTATGTGGTAGTTGGTCTTGCAGGACAATTAAGTCAGGCAGGTGTGTCCATGAGCGGCTTTGGTCAGCTTCAGCATCAGTCATCAGGATTGAATCCTATGTCTCACTCCGTCTCCGTTCCAACAACAGGACCTTCCATGTATCAATCTCATTATGGTCTCAATTCTCTAGGTTGGTAGCCACACAAAATCCCATATTTTTTATTTTTTAAAACAAACCCAATGCACGAGTTTGATGTTATAGAGTATGGAGCATATTAAGTAAATTTAACAAACCTAATGTAATAAGAGTAGTTTCACAAACTGTGTAATACGTACTTGTCTCAATGTTTAAAAATGTGAATGTGAACCATACATGTCGTGGTGATTGTTTGGGTGTACGTCCGTAGTTTTATGCGTTCCTTCTCAACCTATTTCATCTTACCAAAATCATGTTGTAAAGTAAAAATTAACTAACTGAATTGAATTAATGCCACTATTAATCCCGTAGTGAACCTGTTTCTTTGTCTTACTTTTTTCCAGATGGAAATTTCCACATGAATCTGCATAGTCATAGCGGACACGCATCCTTTTAGCAACTTTAAACAATACTCATACTGATACCTATAATATGGCGCTGTGCTGTTAATAATTAATCGTCGCTTATTTGTTTGTATCTGTATTATTACTGTTTTAACAATTACATACCTAGGTTGTGCACTTAACATTTTGTTATATCTAATCCAATCGGTTAAATTAAAATGTAATTTACCCTCATCTAGAAAAAATGAATGTCGTTTGTTAGGTTCCATTAACAAATTCTAAAAAGAAGTCGTAAAGGGAGTTTGTTTCGTGCGTAAAACAGTACTTACCGCTAGAACGAACTTATCCTTTTCAACTAGTCTAAATGAACCTGTAAAAATGTTATGTAAATGTGAGTGAAAATTTATACTTGTTTGATTGTGCATGTCGTGATTATTCGTGCCCAATTTATGCATTGGTATAAACCAATAATACTGCTTTGTTCTAGTTTCTTCTTTGCATTATCATATTTATTTTAGATAAGATTTCCAGAGTAAATTCAGTAAAAACTTGTTTTATTTTTTTATCTTTTCTGTAGATCCAGTATTGTATGGAGGTCACGACCACTTAGGCTCTGCGAGGGATTCAAATCATTGTTAAGCAAATCTGTCTGTTTGAGGGGCTAAGTTAGATTGTTCATTTGGATGTTATTCTGTAGACCAAAATTAAATAATATAAATTACTTAATGCTAAAATAAACTATAAATTAGTAAATATCCGTCGAGCCATTACATTGCATTGGCAGATCTGAGGTATTAAACATGGAAATTCATAATGCTAAATTAGCAAAGCTGCTGTCGCTGCACCTTGTAAAAAACGTTGTTGTTAATTACTTGGGTTGGGTAGTCCTCTAGAAATACTTTAAATTACGCTGACCTTTAATGTTTTAATTGAGACTTGAGAATATTTTTGGTTTTCTTACTGTAAATTTTAATGTAGATAAATGAATATACATAACCTTATATTGTACAATAAATTGCTAAAATAACTTAATTTTTTGTTACATGTATTCCTACACGATATTCGAAGAAAGCGTAATTCTTTAATTCTTTTTATTGTTATAAGCCCAGAATAGTTAGATTGGATGCACATAAGTTAGCTCATTACATACTCTCATGACAAATTGTACATTGTCATAATCGTTCATCGTAAATAAATAGTATAATAGTAATTAGTTGTAAGACCAAAGTTAAGGTGTACTTTGAACTTGGAATTAGAAATATGGTGGTACATTACATCACTAATTTTTTGTTATTTAAGGTAATAAAATAAGTTTATTAGATGCAGTTTACCAAATCCGGAGTTTGGCTATTTGGATCAATTTTTAAATGTCTGCTACGATGCGTGGTAAGGGTGAAATGAAACTCTCCCCAAACAGTTCGTGAAAGCGTTTCATTTAACGAGATACTTGCCAAGAGTCCTCTGTCGCTCCTTTCGTAAATGAAAACGTACGCGGATGGAGAACTGGAGTTAGTCAAAAGCACCACAAGATTTCTTTCGATGATGCAATTTCAACAGTAAAAAAAGAACAAAAACGATGATACTGCTAAAACTAATTTGAAAAAAATGAATGCAAAAATGTTTGAAGGTATTTTATAGATTCTAAACTCCAAATCTTGACTACAATTTTTGTATTCATTCCTGCCATGTACTGTTTATCATAGTAATTTACTAACTTATATTAGTATAGTCTAAAAATCGATCAAACATACTACTTCATATATTTAATCAATATGTTCCCCAGCCACAGCCAGACCTTCCTGAATCCAAGATAAACATTTTAT
>JAHZNJ010002063.1:0-33591 GCA_027744475.1 Lepidocyrtus cf. sotoi NNG-2020
GATGGTTGGGTTTTTAGTTTAAAAGAGGAAGATTTCCTTTTAAAAAATGCAAGTAGTTTGCCATTTTTATTATAACAGTTTTGTATTTTTAGTATTTGTACAACATATCTCTGGTGTTGTTGGTTCGTGTGATGTTGATTGTATAGTATCTTATCTGGTGTTTTGCGGAAATAGCCAGTAAAATTAATATAATAGCGAGTCATAAAACACTTAAAAGACTGATTTAAGGGAAAAGTTGTTTTAGTTTTGTAAAATAAAAAGGAAATATTATTATTTATGATGGTGTTGGTTGGGCATTATTACGGAAGACTGCAACTGCAGCTCTGTCTGTTGTGCTACGATAAGAACTGTGCCTGTAAAGTAAATGATGGTTGATGAGAATAAACATTCGTCATTGTCGAATGGGCGGAGTAAGTAAATAGAAAGAGGGGGAAGTTAACATAAACTTTGGAGAGTTGATGAGAATAATTAGATGGAATGGAAATTACTGGCTGGACTAAAAAAATAAACTCAAAATTTTGGTTTGATTTTCTGCATTACAGGAGAGAAAGCTTGTAGGATTCTGTTGCTGTTCCAGAGTCATCCATTGAATCCGTTTTACAATGGTAAGATAAAGATAAAAATAAGACAATAAACTTTAATGAGAAGTGATTAGATAAAAAGGTTGAAGTTAAAAGTGATTAACATACAAGGAAGTTAACATTTAAATTTAATTCTCGTTTGCATTCTTGTTTTGTAGGCGTCTTCAGCACCAGGACCCGACAATAGCACCTGCCTGGAGTTGGCACTGGAAGGAGAAAGACTATGCAAAACCGGAGATTTTAGATCAGGCGTAGCATTTTTCGAAGCCTCAATACAAGCAGGGACTGACGATTTGAAGACATTATCAGCAATCTATTCTCAACTCGGAAATGCCTATTTTTTTCTGGGCGATTATGTCAAAGCTGTGAATTTTCATAAACACGATTTGACACTTGCCAGGTTAGCAAAACGCGTTGTAAAAACTTCTATTTACACGTTAAGCTTGCAACAAGTAGTGGATATGAAAATGACTTTCAATTTTGTTTCTTGGAAGTTTAAGTTTCTCTGCCAAGATAATATGTAGATTTTATAGTTTTCGCAAAAAAAATCTGTTAACAAAGCAAACCAGCTCATGCTATTTTACTGTTGCATACAATTTTTATTTTCAACAAGTATTACAAAGTCATAATTTTCACCTTTCTTTCTGTGTCTGTCTGACGAAAACGGGCAAAGCGTCAGCTCAGCAACAGAAAACAACCTTTCTTTTTTAAAATCAAATTCTTTCTGAAATGAACATCTTAAAACAACAAACAGAATTTTAATTGCTGCAATATTTCACGAATAATGCTAAAACATCTGAAAACTTAAACTTAACCGAACCTTACGCAAGTCTCTTTTGTAGTACGTAACATTTTATCGTTGAAGTCAACATTTTTTTATATTACCTAGTTTACATTTTTGCGTTACTTACAAGTTTAAATACATGTATTTCTGCCTATCAAATAGTTTAAAGAGAGAAACAGAACAACGATTTTTTTATTTTCTTCGTTTATCTTCTGTCTGGTTTATACTGGAATTGTAAAATTCGTTGAAGAAATTGACGTATCAACCTTATCATCATCCATTTTTGCTGTTGTTGAAGGAGAAATAGTGGAATTGGAAAAAGTTGGCAGTAATGCTGTAAATGTAGATCCATCTGGGTCCCCATCTGTAGTGCCATTCGCGTTTTTCAAGTCATTGCTTTTGCTGACGGCAGGAAGAGGATGAGATAAAATTGTTTTTGTTGTCATTGCTGCAAGATTTGATGTATCGTCTTCCAGTTCCGCATCCTTCTCAATAACATTATCAGTCTTCTCTTCTTCTGTCACAAGAAATATCTTTTGCACTCGACCCAAAAAATTTGCAGCGATACATGTAAAATTTCCAGTCATGTACTTTTTCTCTGTGAAGGCTATCTCTCGAAAACTTAAGGAAGTTGTTCCTTCAGTCACATCAAAAGTTGTTTTGTAAGGACTGCTTTCTTCGTCCTTTCCAGTTTCCTAGTTTTGTTTAGCAGTGGAATACAAAAAGTAATTCAATTATTTTTAGTGCTAGATGTAGATGTTTGGTTGAGTGAAAAAATAAGGAAAAGTTCTAGTCATAACTATAATCGAATTAAGTTATTTTACCTGTCCATTCTTCAACCAAACCACGGAAGGGGTTGGTGAAGCCTCTATTTGACACGTCAGTACTTTCAGTTTAGTCAAATTCTTGTAGGAAAGGCATACTTCGGCAGGACCCAGAATTTTCGGAGATCTCGGAACAGAGATCTCTGTGAAAGAAAAAGTAAGGAATTACATTTTGTTAAAGAAATATAATATTTCTAATAATTTCTTGTAACTTAGGTTTTTTACTAACCTCCTTCGTCATCAAATCCATGTGGTTGTGGCCTACCAAGAATGCCCAGAATGAGAGCTGACGTAACAATAATTTGTGCCAACATATTCTTCATTGTTTTAGCTTTCGAAAAACTTTAAAAGAGAAAAGTAAAGTGGGAAGCTTGCGTCGATTGGATGGGACTAAATATGATGTATTCGTTGAGCTTGATTTCCAGTTCACTCACTTCGCTTCCGTTCTTAAGAAACACTTATTCACATTTGCCCAGAGGAGTTCCTTCTCGTCAAGCTTTTTATCTCTTAGATTGTAGGTACAGCCAAACTAATTATGAGGCTTTATTATTGCACGATCATGTACTTAGTAAGGCTTGCTTGAAAAGACGAAGTTTTGTAATTATTAAACTGAACTGAATTCTGAATCATATTAAGTATGTGACGTACTGTGGTGCTGTGATCTTATCCAGGGTCTCAGTCTTGGCATCCGCATCTGTGACCAGAAATAATATATGTAAATGTACTTAATTCATTCACTTAAGTTCAGTTATAAAAACTTTCGTATGAAGAAGAAAGGATCGTCCTTACTTTTTTTACTAAGAATCAATCGATCTCGCTTAGTTTTTAGTTAGTCGGTTTAGTGTAGTAGTAGTATTAGATGCAGCTGAGTACATGGACAAAATTAAATACGAAAGGTGTGAGGACACTGCTTCTTTCTAACTTCTTGTTACGTGTGTGTAGCTCGTTAAGTAATTATGGAATTGAATGAACGATTATATTTGATGGTAGGAGCTTCAAAGCTTCGCTATTAAATAAGTATTAAAAGCGTTCTCTCTGTTCTTTCTTCTACATCAAAAATTGATAGGAGGAGTCACATTGTCGTCATAAAATTACTAAAATGAAAATTAGTATCCAGTTATAATCATTAATAAATTTTTTATGAAGTCAGGTATACTTTCTTTTTTCTCGGACAAGGCAGTAAAACCTGCACACTCACTAAATGCGAGATATGCACTTGCATTAATAAACAAAATTATTCCACTTTGGCTTGTTTTCTTACTTGAAATGAAAGGAAGGTAACTTAAATCAAGATAAATGGATATTTTACTTCGATCTCGGTGGTAGGTAACGATACTGCGAATGAGTCATTCATTCATTCACTCAGTTGCACTAGCAGAGAGAAAGATATGTTTTCGAAAGCACACGTTTGTGTTAAAGGAGTTTTAGGTGCAGATAATGACTCATATTGGCTTCGTTTTATTTTATTCTAATAACCCTTTTCATTACTAACGTAAAATGTGTGTAAGAAAGGACCCACATGAAATGCAATGCAGACATGATTAAACCGCATTGTCAAAAGTTAAGCTGTTTACCAAACGGTTTTCCAGGTATTGGCTTGTGCCAAGTTGGGTTATAAAACCCCATTATGTTCTGGCTGAATTGATTGAGCTAAGCGTAAAGTTGGTGGTGATATGTAATATGATGGTAAAATGCATTAGTGCTGATGTCGGGTTAAGTTAGGACTTTGTTCGGCTTTTCATGAAATTTGGGCTTTCAAAAACATTTTCGCTGTAATTTGTTTGAATATAAAGATGTCAGTTTCTGTTTTTAACACTGGGAATTTTTCTGGTTTGTTTTGTAGAGGTAACTTGGATTTAACGAAGGAGCTGGGCGATAGAAGTGCAGAAGGGCGAGCATGTGGAAACTTAGGAAATGTTCACTACCTCATGGGGAACTTTGAGGAGGCTATAAAGTACCACGAAAAGAGGTTGGATATAGCGAAAGAATTTAGCGACAAGAACGCACAGAGGAGAGCTTATACCAATCTAGGAAACGCTCACGTATTTTCGGGGAATTTTGAGACTGCAGCTCAACACTACAAGTAAGATTCTGATAACAGCGCGGAATGATACAATTTAATTAAATGTTTATTGATGTTTGTTACATAATAATCATTATTAACAATAAAACATAATGCCTTAATGTTTTCTTTGTAGAAAATCCCTTTTGTTGTCTCAAGAGCTGGGAGACAAAGCAGTAGAAGCGCAAGCTTGCTACAGTCTAGGAAACACTTACACTTTACTGAGGGACTACCCAAAAGCGATAGAATATCATTTGCGTCATCTCCAAATCGCGCAAGCTTTGACAGACAGGGTAGGAGAAGGGAGGGCATATTGGAGTCTGGGGAATGCTCATTCCGCCCTTGGAGAACATAGACAAGCTCTGTTTTACGCCAAGCAGCATTTGTTAGTGAGTAAAGAGTTAGGTGACCAGATGGGTGAAGCCACAGCAGAAACGAATGTATCTGACTTGAGAAAAGTCTTAGGAATTCCCGAAGGACAAGATGACGACGTGACTCTGACGGTAGAAGAAGAAAACAAATACAGTAGGAGAAAATCGATGGAGGAAATGAACTTGATTAGGATGACGCCTGACACGAAGTTGGGAAAAGAAGGGGGTGACAACAACAGTAGCAACAGGCAGCAGAGGTCAATGTCCGTAGGAACTGTGTTATTCAAAGGAGCAAAATCTCCTCATTCCAACCTAAATCAAAGCTTAAACACTTCGAAAAATTCAGAGGCAGAGGATGAAGAAGAAGAGGAACAGGACGCCTTCTTTGATATGCTGAGTAGATGCCAAGGGGATCGATTGGATGATCAGCGCTGTGTAATGCCGAAGGAATCGACCAAAGTACCATCATCGATTAGAAGTAATAATCCTCATCCTAGTTCATCCAGCTCTTCAGGGAGCAGCATACCATTCTCATCTAGTAATACGGGTCAACCACACAGCAAGCCACCTCTCGTGTCCAAGGGATCACTTAAGCAAAATCATTTGCATAACTCCAGAAATAATGGGAATAAGGAGAATAAAGAAAAGAAATCGAAGACGCTTCCAGCTAGGGCGAATAGTTTACCTGTTCCCGGTTATTCAGTGAAGTCGGCAGTGGACAAGAGTAAGTTGAGACAATGGTTAATCAGTAATACCTCTGCTCTGCTTTGTGATTCAGTATACAATATATGGAGACTTTTAAAAATGTATAAATGTGTTTTTGTAGGTGACACTGCAGACGATTTACTAGACATGATTTTTGGAATGCAATCGAAACGAATGGATGAGCAAAGGGCAAGCCTGCCAGAACCTCCTAGTCCAGACGATGACTTTTTCGATATGTTGATGAAATGTCAGGTAAAGTTCAACTGAATGGATGTCAATTTCAGTCATTATATAGTCATTGGTTCCTTAATATGTTTTAATTGTTTTAAAGGCATTCAATTAATCGTTAATTATAATTCAACAGGGATCCCGGTTAGAAGACCAGAGAAGTACCCTTCCCGCAGAATCCTCATCCCAAAAAGGACCTACGGTCCCTGATGAAGACTTTTTCTCATTGATCGCCCGATTCCAAGATAAAAGGATGGATGATCAGCGAGCTGACATTAAAGATAAAAATAGGAATAAATTGAATTAAGTAGGGAACTCCAAAGGTTAAAAGGAAAATCTAATGGAATGAATAGAGAAGGAGTGAGTGAAAGTGAGTGGTGATGTACATTGTAAACTTCTTAATAAGTCTGCCAAAACTATTAACGAGCCATGCCATAAAACATTATTCGACAAAAAATCCTATTTAGAGCTAACAACAACGCTAGTAGCAGTAAGTATTAAGTACTTTTTGAAAACAAATGAATCAACAACAAACTTAAAATGATCTTTGATCTTTGTTGTACATGTATGTATACTATACTCATTCTGAACTTCACGAAATCCCTTTTTCATACTAACTGCTGCAAGAAACTATCGATAAGTATTATTACTGTACCATAACTATAAAATTATTATTATAAATCGGATCTAAAAAAAGTAAATATATTTACAGCAATACGAAATTAAAATGGCCGTTAATCCCTCTTGGCGTAAATTGAATTATTTCCTATTTGAAAAAGATTTTGCAACGAAAAAGCATTTATAATATAGGCTGGAATTATATTTATATAGATTAGATTTGTGATTGTAAAGTTAAAGTTTCCTAAAATGTTTAAGAATGCTCGTATTAATTAGCAATTATTACTGTGAGTGGGAAATCAGTGGTAATCTTATTGCAAACTTAGACACAACTTCATAGTAACTGTTAGAGGCTACGGCTACGTACGAACGATTGACACATAAAATATTTTGTCTGTACAATACTTACTTAAAATTACAAATACAAAAAACTGACCTATTATTATACAACCAGAAGATGCTATATATCCCGACTTACGTATTCCGAAATCTTTCATGTTGTTGTTATTGATTCTATAGGAGTTGAGAGGAGGGAGGGTAAAATAACTTGGATTACCGCATGACGCAACCTTAACCATGCAGTTAATTCTTTTAATTGAATTACATACGATACAATACAGTATATAAGCACAACTATTGATTAGTTGTAGGTTAATACTAAGCGTTACAAATTACTTAATAATACAAATTATAATGCAGAGTCTATTTTACCTGCTCTCCTGATCGAAATGAAACTCCCTTGCTTTCCTATCTAATATTGATCTATTATATAAATGAAGTTAAAGTACGAAGGGGGTGATGACATACGTTAAAAAATGTTAATTACAAATTATACCTACCAACAATTACGATTACAATGATACTACTATAATTATTACAACAGGTTACATAGAGCGACTAATATTTGTAGCTTTTACTTCAAAAAAGCATGTATTAAATTACAATTACGTAAGGCAGTGGAATGTCAAAACCAACCACAAACAAAGCATATAGAAACACCACCAAACCAATTGAAGTAAGTACGAAAATTATAATTTTTTAAGTACCTATGACCTTTCCATGCTTTCCTATCTAATATTGATCTATTATATAAATGAAGTTAAAGTACGAAGGGGGTGATGACATACGTTAAAAAATGTTAATTACAAATTATACCTACCTACAATTACGATTACAATGATACTACTTACTTAATGTATAATTATTACAACAGGTTACATAGAACGACTAATATTTGTAGCTTTTACTTCAAAAAAGCATGTATTAAATTACAATTACGTAAGGCAGTGAAATGTCAAAACCAACCACAAACAAAGCATATAGAAACACCACCAAACCAATTGAATTAAGTACGAAAATTATAATTTTTTAAGTACCTATGACCTTTCCTCGACCTCGATCAACACAATCGCAATACTCCTTCAATTAATTATATTTAATTAAAACTTACATTAATGATTCCATGATTATGTGAGCATTTTTCCAAAGTTTATACTTCAGAGAAGTGCGTTGTGTTTGTTAAACTTAACCATTTAAACCGTTCTTTTTGTAGCTTGTTTTCTATGCATGAAAAGGTATCTGCATACTGCATACTCACTCACTCGCGCAATATAATGATTGTGTTCTGTTTTAACGGCTTCTTCCAAATAATACTCGTTATGTTTAGCACTTTCGGTCTCTTTGCACAGTATTTTATTAATTAATAGTACAGAAATAATTTACATAACTTTTTTATTATAATAAAACTATAATTTATAATTTTTTAATAAGTTAGCTAATCGTAAGCTAGTCTGATGTAGATTCGTTTTAGAAGAGTGATTCAATGCAGCTTAGGTATTCTAGTTTTCTAATTTGCCCAAATGTCCCATTGTAAAGCAACAATTAGTATTATGTAAGTAAGTGTTAATTAAATTCTCCTCCTTTATGGACACGAAGCTAATATGAATTTTGGTAGTAGAATTAGCACGATTTTTTCTTTGATAAATTCTCACAATAGTTTATTATATTACACTGTTAAAAATACTTTGGCGACTTTTCAAGTACAAAATAGCAAAATCTCCAGTATACTGATTTAGTTGGAATGTTATTGTTTAATGCAAAGAATGTAAACTTTAGCTGAAATTATTTGTTATAACATCAAAATTAATTGAAAGGATGATGGAAAAGCTAAGCTGTGACATGATATGATGATACTTAAATTATGTGGCATACTTAAAAGTGCTGCTGTTATGTTAAGACGGTAAATGATAACCTCATTAAGTAAATACATTCACCTCGCACAAAAACCTTATGATTAAGCCCTTTGAAAACGAAACAGTTTATTTCTGTTTTATATAAAAAGTATAAAAACCTTATTAAACCCTTCTTGCATTTATAAATATAGAAATCTTATTATCAAAAACCTTGATAATAGAGCAGTTAATACTAACGTTAGACAGAGCGATGCGATCGAAAGAGTAAAGTATTGTAGTTCGTATATAAATGTAGTAAGTTAAGTTTTTATTTTGAAGCTTTTATATTATGTTTGAAGATGGAAAAATAAAATTTTAAAAGAAACTATAGATTTTCATGGAAACTTTTGGAGTGTATAACGGTTCATATTTTACTTCCGGCTTCTCAAAATTGAATTGTATTTAAAATAAGACTTCTTCATAAATATTCTTCTTCTGAAGCTCCTCGTTTATCTTATTTAATCATGGCCAGTATGGCCCATGGAGTCTCATTTTACCTTAGTGAATGAAAAGTCTCCCAATAAGAAGAAAAAGAAAAGGGCGAGGCAGAAAAATGAATACGAGAGATTGCAGGAGGAACTTCAAAGGCCATTGACCAGCGTTGATATTGATTCACTCTACAGAGGCTTCAGGAGGCTGGATAAGTGCACGGGTCGTAGGAGTTGTCAGTGCTATCATTGTGAACTTTTTAGAGTTGGCGATTCCGATCCATCTTCGTCCACGTCATCAGATACGTCTTCATCTGGACCTGGAAGCTCTGCTGAAGAGGATAGATTAGCCTCGTCCTGTTCTCCGTCGTCGTCGCCGTTCCCCCTTGCTGGTATTTTTCACCGATTTGTCACAGTTGAAGGCTCGATTTTATCAATTTTTCAAGGAGTGGCATAAGGATGATCAAGATGAAACCGGAAATAAAATTTTCCCTTTGGATTCATTACCCTTGTCGTCCCGTCCTCCGTTTATTGATGCTCGAAAAAAGAAGAAACCATTTTTTGGGAAGAATCAGGAGAAGAAAAACTGGAACTGGACATTTGAATGTTTAAAGATGTTAGTCCTCATCATCCTGAAGCTGTTCATGTGTATCCTCTCCCCGATTTTAGTTATGATCAGGATTCTTTTTAAACCAGAGCGGATTTATTCAAACCCAGCAGCAAAAACTAAAGTTAAACCTAAATCTTATTATATAGAAAGAGACAGAATAGCTGATGGAATCCCATGATTAACGTAAAATTAAAGCTCTCTAAGATTTTGCATTTATTGCTCTTTGATGAGAATTTTTCCGTTTTAATTAAAACATCGTTTCCTTACTTTTCTTAAGATATCTACTAATAGCACTAAATACGTTCTACTTTCTTTTTGATCGACTTTTACATTAAAAGGTTTTATTAGTTTAAGTAAGTAGCTTCGCTGGCATTTTTGTAACGAACATAGTCTTAATAATGATCCGACACGAGACAAAACAACACATTAAGAAAGAATCTGGAGCAATATATACCGGTTTTGTTTAAAGTTTAAAAAATATGCATATCCTTCCTCCGTTTTCAGAGTTCTCACCATTATACATAGCACCTTTTATGTCACCACCATAGGCATCGCCTCCTCGCTTAAAACATAAAACCCATTGGATTTCTTTTTTTTTGTATTTAAATTGATGTGTGAAAATGTTGATCATTATTAGTTATTTATTGCCATTCTGCATTAAAAGTCATCAATTTAAAGTGTCGTCTTGTTTTAAAGTTTTGTAGCATAATGGGTTATTAGACCGGCATTCCGCTTCATTTCATCCATCGTGCATTTAAAATTGAAACTGCATTTTACTCTGCGTCTCCCCTGTAATAATTTATTATTATGGTGCTGCTGTGCCCGATCCCATCCGGCGATAAGAAAGTTATTCAGTTCAGCTCAACTCATTAATTTATACGTCCCTGTCCCGCAGCTTTTGTTTGTTTTTTTTTTCGAACAAGCTCATTTATCAGCCTGATGTATGATGACGCGACTGCCGCACTGTATTAAACCGTTTCTCACAATTTGATTTCAAAAAGGAAATATATTAGTTCGTCCTTTTAGAGAAGGAAACCTTTAATAAATGTGCAGCAGCAACAAGTCTTCTCTGAACGTCTTTGTTTAAAACGCTTAAAAGGAATTTATTAAAGTTAAACATGCGATACACTTTTTAATTTGAAATGAAAAAATAAACCTTTTCTTATTCTTTGTTTTTTTAGCTTCTAAGTCAAGTACGGAGAAATCTGTAACAGATTTTAAAATCTTGTAAAGAAAGTACTAAACCGAAGAAACTGATGTCATTTTTTCTCCTCATTAGCAATGACTTTGTTTTTATTTTATATTTGTTTGTTTGATGAATGATGATCAAATGACATTCCCCATTCATTATTATTTGTCGGTCGGTCGGAACGGCACAATAAAAACCTCTGCAAAAATAAGCTGGTTGTATTGTCATTGTATCTATCTGCTGTTGTACAGCAGAAGTAGAGTGTTTCTTTTTTCTTTCTATAAATTTTGTCCTCTTCTTTTTAAAATAGAAAAGAGAAACCTGTAAGACCTGTTCACTCCACTACTGCAGCTCTTTCGCAAACGATTTCAAAAAATAGAAATAAAAAGATCCTCAAGAACAACGTCAGCGTCAGCAACAACAACAACATTCAATTCAATCGAATAACCTTTAATCAGCGATTTTTTTCAAAAAGGAATAAATGAGGTTAATGTCAATTCAATGTAAGTATTATAGTATTATGCAGTCACATAAAAAAGGTGTACGGTCTACGGGGCAAGTTAAGTCAGTAAATAAGTACCTACTTAACATAATAAACTGACTATTCGATAATGAAATAGAAGACGAAGAAGTTGAGGAGTAGGAGGGAAAACTGATAATAATAATGATTATCTTTTCATTATTTGCAAATTTTGCACACTTTTTTTTACTAAACGCTGTTTTTAAAATGCATTTAATTTACAAATGCACTTCAAGAAAGGAGGAGAAGAAGAAGAAGAATGAGAGGAAACTTGAAACAATTAATAATTAACCTTTAAAAGGTAGTTATTAAAAGGAACCAGATAACCAGACCAGATATCATCAATAGCGCATAATAATAAAAATTATGTACGAGTACTTATTCACTACTAAATACCTACACGAGACAAGGTCGGCAGGTCTCCTCAATTAACATGTCCGCGTATGAATCGCAATGCAAAAACTTGAATGGGAAGTCTTGAAAAATTATTTGTTAAGTAAGCTCTGAATGAAGAGGCATCAATGCCCGTTTTACAAAGTAAACTCAAACTCTTTAAAACTAGATTTACAGTATGAAAGCGCTCAAAGCAAATTATTTTTACAAAGTACTCTCTGCCCAAACCATGTTTAATGAAGCAGAATATAAAAATAGTTATTAAAATGTGGAGCAAATTTTGACTTTGTTCGCTTTTTATTTACACGAAGCGCTGGTTTAGAAAAAAAATACCTTATTAAAACTTTATGTAAATGACCTTGTTTCCACAAAGAGTTTATAATAATGAGAAATTGCAAAAATTTGGTTTTGAGATTCTCAAAGATAGATGCAGTGTACATTTATACTGGTGTAATCGATATTTAAATGAGATTTTACAAGCTTCTCTCTCGAAATACTATTTTTATTTAAGGAAACTAATTAAAAATTAACTCAATAATGTCTTGTAGTCAGTGTTAAAGCAAGCTCAAAAGAAAATCAGTTAGAAAAGCAGTTTAATTTAATGTTAAATGAGGCATTTTTTTGAGAAAAAATAAATACCTGTAATTAGCTTTCATTTTTAATCGTCCGATTTTTTACTATTTTGAATTTAATCTTGAATTTAAATCATATGATCGCATCATGCTTAAATAGGTATTGATCGATTTTCTAAAAACGTTTTTTAATAGAATTGATGAGCTTCTTTTGGTTAAAAATGATTAATTTTACAAAATGAACAAGGCAGAAAAAGGGTTGTAAATGATTTCACTATCGAAATCAGTCAATGCACGGCATACATATGCTTTACAGTTTTATTTTACCATGCAAAAAAATCGATTGAAGAAGCGAAGAATGTGTAAAATGGGAATTGTTTGAAATAAAAGCCAATTTTGTACATGCATGAATGAATATTGAATGAATTTGGGATATTTTGGAAGCTTTTAGTCGAGCACTGATCAAGATCAAAATATATTTGTTCATCCAATTCTCTCATCGTCAGTTTTTCTCACTTCATTGGAGAGAAGGCCTTCTGCACTCATTCAATTATTCATGCGCAAGAAATATTTCTGAATGACTATCACTCATTTCATTATTATTCATATCTGTAGTAAAAGGGATCATTATCATCGCATCGCCTATTCGCGTAGCTTAGCCAGTCAAAAAGAGGAAGCCCTTGAAAGATTCAGAAAGAGATAGAACCAATCCATATCACATCGCCTTTAGTTTAATTTTGTATTGAAGGAGATGTGAAAGTTTCAACTTCTAAAAATAAACCAAAATATCAAATGCGTATATTTTTCTTTATCAATTGTTCAATGTCAAACGCAGCAGCTAGCTCTGCTAGCTAGCTGCATTATCATTATTTCACCAGTAGTGTGCGACACTTTTTGCATTTGCATTTTGCATAATGCTTTAATTTAAACTTTCTTATAAATAATTCATTATTACAGCTTTTGACAAAACTTTAATTGCCGATTGCATGCTACACACAATGTGTGATGCAATAATACGAAGTAATTTATGAAAATTTTTCAAAGCCTATTCTTCGTAGTTTGACTAATCATGAATCTTAAGCGTGACATTTTGAAATCTTTTTCGGATATTTTAAAGCTCGAATGAAAGGAATATTTGTGGAGGTACGCATTTACGCGATAAAAATAAATCTTTTTAATTTATTAATTTCGGAAGTTGAGTAGGTCTATCATTGTTACACTGGCTGGTAATTTTAAACTTTTATAAATTTCGTAGTCAGTGAGAGATAATTATCCTATGAAATTAACTTCCACCCAACTTAGGTACTATAAATTCTGTTTAAATTGCGACACAATATTGTCATTTTTATGCAATACTGTTAACAACAATCAGCCTTCCGCTGAGCTGTGATTTCAGCCACCGATTTAAATTATCATTTTTTTTTTGTTTGTTGGCCATTAATTTACGACCGTTTTGTTCACAGCTCATCAAAATCCAATCGCGCATCCAATGTGCATAATCTGTTCATATTCATATTACAAACAAAAAAGTGCAGTGAACAGAACACGTTCACTTACAATAATATTCAAAACGAAAAAAATCATCAAAACATAAGTAAGCATAGTTATCATCATCACTATCAACAAGATTTATCTTACAAGAAGAGTTTCTTGTTACATTATAGTTAAGTATTTAGTTGGGAGGAGGAAAGCTCTTTCAAATTGAAAATCTGAGTTAATAGAAGAAGTTGATGAAGAAGAAAACAAGGAATATTGTGTGAACCCTGCTATGATATTAAAGGATAAGAGGAAGAAAAAATATGCGCGTTATTATCGTATAATAAAAATCTAACTAATGTGAGTAAGCAGTAGTGTCTGTAAAGTAAGATGTTTTGTTGTATAGTTTTTATGTAGCGACTCTTGCTTTGTTGGATTGGGTTTCGTGTGATTCGTGATGATAAGAGAGAGAGAGAGAGAGAAGAGACTCATCCTTACTCTGAGACTCAGGTAGTGCAGGACTTTTAGTAGTAGCGCAGCGTTGTTGCGAGAAGCAAAGAGGATACGAAAAAGAAGACGCTCTCTTTAAAAGAAAATATATTTTATTATAATTTCACTTCAACCTCAGAGGATCCAGTCTAGTAATCCCTGTCGAGGTGAACGGTTCAACAAAATCAAAAATGATCAAAGCATCAATTGTTCTTTGCGTTGCCCTCTGTAAGGAAACTAGGAACAATAACATATTATAATTTTATAAAAACAGTGAATTGAATAAGGTTTCAGTTTTTGTAGTAATTTTTTTTTAAATATTTAATTTTTCTATATAGTTGGGGTCGCAAACGCCTTCAAATGTCCAGAAGCTAATGGATTCTTCGCAGATCCTAAGCAATGTGACAAATACTACGAGTGTGTGGATAACCAACCCGAAGAGAAGGTGTGTCCGGATGGTCTCCTCTTTGAAATCAAGAACCCTAATCATGAGAGGTGCGACCTTCCCTTCTCCGTTGACTGTGGAGAACGTACCGAGCTTCGTAAGTAAAAATTGACATTACTTTTTACGCTTTTTAAGTAGGATTTTCCTGTCAAAAATGCGTTTAATTTAACTATTGAAACGTGTTGAAGCTTACAATGCCCCAGAAACGTCTTCCGTCGCAATTTCATTTCTCATAAACTCCGTTTCTCCCTATTTTATCAAATTCATGTGAAAATAGTGAAGTAGGTCTTGCGGTGTCTTATCTCATCTCATCATTGTCATCATCTCATTTAATTTTACTGCAGAAAATCCCGTTACCCCCAAAAATTATACAATATCCTGCTCAACCACTCTTTGCACAACTGCACTTTGATTATAAATCCTTTAAAAATTAGGCATAAAACTCCTTTTTGCATTTTCAATGAGATGATGATCGAACGAGCGAACCAGTATTAAAAATAAACCTACTTTACTTATCTATATTTTACTTTTCGAAAACAAAGCGGGTCTCTCAAGACAAAAGCTTTTCTTTCTATTTATAACTGTGAGACGTGACGTGACACGATTTTGATGATGATGATGATCATCATCATGATGCAGTCGATAACAGGGACCAGGGCATCATAATATTATTTATTACTGCAATGCACTTTTTTGTCTATTGAAATGTGACGAAACATGTTTTTCTTCATCACCCTCAATTCTTTAAAGAGATTCATGAATGATAAATAATAAAATGATTTTTTTGTGGTTGTGCTGTACCGGTAGAACCTGCTGTGTCCACGGTTCAGTGCCCAAGGAAGAACGGCTACTTCTCCCATGAAGATCCTCAAGTCTGTGACAAATTCTACAACTGTGTTGATGGAACAGCTAATGTTGTGACATGCCCATCTGGTCTCATCTACGATGACTACCAAGGAACCTGTACCTGGCCACAAGATGCTCAGCGCAAGGGTTGCGAGAGGGAAAACCGCAAGAAGGGTAAGTATTTAAAGCAGTAATTATGTCAAATTATGTATCATCCTTCAATATTTTTTAATGACTGTCATTATATTTTTAATTCTTCAATAGAAAAACTTCCCGACGGTTTCTCCTGCCCCGATGCTGACGTCCTTGGAAATAACGGAAGGCCCCTTCCTCATCCAAATTCAATATTTTTTAATGACTGTCATTATATTTTTAATTCTTCAATAGAAAAACTTCCCGACGGTTTCTCCTGCCCCGATGCTGACGTCCTTGGAAATAACGGAAGACCCCTTCCTCATCCAACCTACCCTCACCCAGAGGACTGCCAAAAATTCTACATTTGCAGGAATGGAATCCAGCCCCAATTGGGATCCTGCCCACCTGGAACCGTCTACAACGAAGCTAACTTCAAGTGCGAAGACCCTGAGTCCGTTCCAGGATGGTAAGCAAAAAAGCACAAAAAATATTCCATTGTTTTATTCTTGTACTGCTGCTGCATTATTTGCATTCTTGCATTTTACTGATTGACTGATTAACTGAATTAATCCAGTTCAGCTCTGCATCATAAAAAAGTATTTTTTATGAGAAAAATAATATAACATGAGACATGACATAAAACTTGACAAAAAACAAGCAAGATAATTAAATGATTAGTAATGTAACAAAACACCTTCTTTCAGTCGTCAGTCGCAGTCATGCAAAAATGTCTTCATATTATGCAAAATAACCTAAGAAGAAAAAAAATCATTTATTAATTTAAACAATTTTTACTTAATATATATAAATATTTTATTTTTTTACACAATATCATATTCTTATTACCTTCTTATCTCCTTCTGATAAACAGTTCTGGTGGCCAAAATCAGATAAAATAATTGTCCCTCTAAACAAACCGGTTCTCTACTCACCACTACTACTACACCCCTCAAACAACTCTGTACTGTACTACTACTACAATACTACCACCTCCATCAGATCAGATCAAAACTATAACAAATTTTTTAGAGTAGCCAACAAAGAAAAAATGGGATAATTATTTTAAAGAGAATGTGAAGCAACAGCTTTTTGAAGGCAAGATTTTTTATCTTAATTGAATTCAACAAACAAAACGATCAAAAATCACTCACGGGGACAATTTTTTATTGGCTGGGGTGATTATGCTGTTGCTGCTGTTGTTGATGCTACTCCTTGCACAAAATTTTAATATAATATAAATACATAAATAATATTTTTGCCTATGCACTTTAGTTTATTAGTTTATTCTCCTTCTTCCATTTTTATTACCTACCACCTTACCTTTTCTTCTACGCTTCTGTTATGTTATGGAAAGGAAATACACAACAATTTTTGTCTCCTCTTCCGTGTCTCTCTTCACTCAAAATTGGTTCAATGTTCATCACTCATTTTCACACCTTTATAATATCACTTTTTATGTAAATACCTGACACTACTCCACAACAACACAAAAAAAACAATCTGACACTATTTTACACTACACTTTTTAATGATCGACTATAATATTATAATATTATGAATTTTAATTTACAAAATGGAAGAATGTAGTTGAGAATTTTACTAATAAACTTGTTACCTTTTTTCTTCTTTTTTACAGTGAGAAGTGGTTCGACGAAGACAAGAACTAGAGCAAGGATATACGTTATAACTTAGTCCAATTATTATAATATATTTTAATTTGTTATTTTAAAAAATGTATTCAATGAAAAGAAAGAAAGGAAGGAAGAAAGGACACGCCTGAATGGAACGAATAAATCCGCCGAGTCATCGTCGTCGTCACGTTATTCATCAGTATAATCAACATCAACCAATTCAGTACCGTTATAGATTAAATCATAATTATGTGATTCTGCAAAATTTTACCGGACATCTTTTATAAGATTTTAAAATATCTCTCCCTCCTCCTCCTCTAAAAAAATAATTATATATATTTTATACGTATACCGATTTTAAAATAATGTTGTCTATTTTCATAATATTTTGTATACCTAATTATTATTTTTGTAGTGGGATGAGAAACAGCGAAAGAGAGAGAGAGAGGAAGTCGAAAGTTATTTTTTATTTTTGATATTTTATATTTTGAAGATCTTAATTTAAAATACGGAACGGAATATTTTATTATTATTACGTATAATTATTTTATACTTAAATAACCTTATTGTTAAATTTTTTGTCATGTCATCGTCATCATGTCAGGGGAAAATTATTATTTTTTTGTCTTTTTTGAGAGAACAAGTGAGGCTGACAATATTTTAAAAAACGAAGGAGAAAAATTTTTTTACAAATAAAAAAGACTCTTTTTTGAACATGAAAAAACAGTTGAAGTTCTGAAATTACCATTTTATTTTATTGTTATTGCATTTCTTCCATTATTCTGCTAATTTTGTGCAAGTGCGTACCGTACAACAAAATTTGAAACTGTGAATTTCAATTTGCATAATGTGCATGAAGCGTTGTCGTAAGCGTTGCGGCGCTATTGTACAATTCTTGGAACTTAAAAGATTGGTTTTCTCTAGCATATTACATTTGATGATTTGCATGTTTTAACTACGAAAGCGTTTGTGAATTTCTAGTCAGCTTTTCATGCATCTGCATCTGCCAATGCACGGACGGAGAGAGTCTTAAATTAGATTTATATTAGGATTTAGAACTCATTTCATTTTACTTTTGTGTCACTTCATCCAATTTTAAAAATCAGGAAATGAAATGTTTCAGTAGCCCACGTTTCAGTATTTTTATGAGCTCTTTACGATGCAATAATATAAAATGGATTTCTTCAAACGTAAATTCAAATTGTCTCACATCAGCAACAGAACAAAATTGTCAAATAAACTTTTTTAGTCGTGATTTTATTATTATTTTTGTTCGCTCATGGTTGACAAAATTGCATGATTGCCCCCACATAATTTTCTCGTATTGCGAAAAAAACCGCAAAAGCACACGCTTAAATTCAGAACTTGTGGTATGGTCCAATGGTAATAATTGTATCTTTTTAACTGCTCTCCCATTTATCTTTGCAAAGGAGTAAAATCTAAATTTAGTGCGCAGGCGCGTATGGTATGATGCTTAAACTACCTACTACTTATTTACATTTATTGACTATTCATAATTGTCTTCGTTTTTGCAACAAGAAAGGGGAAAGAAGATAAATCAAACGTAGCTCATATCATGTCACATTTATCTATCACGCTGTGCAAGAGAGACTGGCTAAATTGTAGTATCGTAGTCGTCGTGAGTGAGTGAGCTCATCTCGCTTTGATTTATTACGGCTAACTTAAAATTTAAATTTTAAAGTTTTAAAAAAGCCATTCTTTCATCATCCCCTTAATAATACCACAAATCAAATAACACAATTCAGCAATTCTTTGCTTTACAATGGGAAAATCATCAATCATTGTGCTCGTAACTAGTAAGTAATCCTTTTAACTGCCTCCCTCCCTCACATCATCACACAAAGAAAATTATTATAAATAGATAGTCGTAGTCTCATTTAAATTATTTAAATTAGCTCGTGCTGTGTACTGAAGTGAAATGAGCTGCTGCTTGCTCTACCAAAATTAATATTAATAGCTTTCTTTATTTACATAATAATCTAATGACAATGCAATGATACTTTAAAGTTAATAATAATATGTAATGACTTTGCAAAATTCTTGCACGCGTTTCATAAATCAAAATCTTTCTCTTTGGCATGTATGAATTGCGTACCCATCTAGATAAGAAGAGCACGATTAACGACGGACGACGATATAGTTGAGTAGTCGATGAAGTAATAATTCTTCAGTGGTGATTGTGGACATTCCTTTTTAAAGAGGACCACCCACCTCCACCCTCATTCTTTCTTAACTGCTCTACTGCAAATCAATTTTCGAAATTGGTTCAGTTCAGCTCCTTCCAACAACAGTTACCTTGCCTTAGGCTGCTGTCATGCATTCTTGTCGGCGGTGAAATGTTCAGTATTGTTCCGGGAAGTAAAATAATATAGTCTTCATATTTCTTATAATTTTAAAAGTTATAATTATTTACAATTTACAAAGAATTTTGACATGTTCTAAAAATTTTATCATAAATTATTTTAGTCTCTTAAAAGTCAAAAGTGAATGTAAAAAAATTGCTTCATAATATAAAGGAATGACAATAATTCATTCGAGTCTCTGAAAAATTTCTTTTATTGGACATTGGGTTTGCTTCTAGTTGCAAATTTGGTGACATTTTGGGATGGTCAAGTATTCATACATTCATTGCTTTCATGTTAGGAACATTGTTGTGCAATTTTGTAATTTGTTGTGCGTACATTGTGAAAAAAATAATAAAAAATTATTTAAATTAAATTGCTGAAACATTAACTTTAAGGCATTTACGATTATGACGGTAATGTTGTTGATTATGTCATCATCGTTAAATTATATGTCGTTGCTGCTCTCTTCTGTTGTCTCCTTTTTATGTCATGTCCTTTCATCTATTAAGAATAATTTGTTAATTGTGTTTATCATTCATTAGAAAATGGAATTCTTCTTGTTCAACTTTGTCATGAATGGGTCCTTTGAAATGAAAATAAATCAGATTTTATGAATGGAAACTTGTTTCTTTGGTGGGACACGACATATGACATGCAATTCTGAAGAAAACATAAAGAAATATGTTCAATTATGATTGTACATACGCATATGACGCAACGACAGTAGTTTCGAGAACGAATATTTTCAAAGGGCAAAGAAAATTAGTCGTAAGAAATTAAATGGATCATTTTTCTTAAGGAACGCAACGGCATTAGGTACTCACTTCCTATAAAACAAGTCTATGAATGAGTAACAATGAACTGTTGCTGTTGACTTTAGGGGATTAGTGACATGGCTCGCCGTCTTTGTATTTGACAAGAAGCGAATGCAAATGTGATGTGGAAATATTGCCTAAATATCTAAGTCAGATCAATTTGTAAGCGTTCGGTACTGTACTGTAGATTAATGTAACACGCATGCATGAATAAAATTAAAATACTATTGTGTTTGTGTTTATGTATTTGAGACAGATTAATTGAGGTGATTGGTTTTCGTGACTTTACAAATCGTAAGTCGTGTAGCATGATTTCTCGTGAGATGATGTTACTGAAATTGCAGTAATTGACTAGCATGATGTGTGGTAATAGGTGCCTATGCAATTCAATCTAAAAAAATGAGATAGATTATTGCTACAGTTCACGTCTACAAGGCAATCGGATTATTGCACTAAATACGCAAAAATGTAAAAGTACAATAAATACTTCTTATGATGTTAACAGATGACAACTACCTAGTTCCGTTGTGAATGAGTTACTTGCTGAAAATATTTTTATTAAATTGATGCTGATTCTCTTGCAATAGATCTTTGTACGTAATGTATAGAACTTTGTTACTAACTAGGTATTTAAAAAAATACATTATATAATTTGAAAGGTGTTTAAAATATTTTTTAAATGCATCAGTCACTTTCTCTGGCATTGATATTTTCCCTCAATACCAAAACATTTTGACATTGCCTTACTTAAGCTTTTGTTGTTAAGAAAGGTCAAAAGTAGTCAAGGGCCTTTTGAAGGGTTCTTTTCTTTTCTCTTTGGTAGGCTGCGAACTGCGAAGTAGCATTGCATCTGTCTTAAAGCTGATATATTTTTAGAACTTGAATTCAACCCTTCTTAACTTCTTACCAATTCTACCATTCTGCTGAATGTTGAATACCATAATATTATGCATCGCTCGTTCGTGCAACACATAACTCGTCATAAAACCGGCTAAAAGTAGTAAACTAACCTCGCTTGTGACATTCTTCTGCTGGAAAACCGTCCTTGCGTGAGATTTTAGAGTTGTAAGACATTCAAGATGGGGAGGACAAGCAGAATTGTTAGATTAGTGTATAGTTTCAAATGACAATATTCTCTCAGGGAGGAACAGATCAGCATCAAAAATTTAAAAATACGAAAGAATGTTTTTCAAGGCAACGCCCAATGATGAATGCAAGAATTAATACCCATTCATTTCACATGTACTTAAATTTAAATGCTTAGGTATTCATTTTATCTCTCTGCAAAATTACTGTCATTACAAATACTGAACAATACAATTTCGCCAATAAAGCCATATCATATAACAAATTCCTTTTATTCCATTAAGATTCAATTACAAATTACAACTGCTCAACTTTTTTTCACCCCAGCCACTTCGTTTGTCTTAATCTTAATTATTCGTCTCTCAAAGTACTGTCAGCCGTCAGCAAATATAATATTCTTGTGAAGTAAGTGGTGCATGAAAACTCCCCAATAGCCATTTACCTACAATAACGATATTGGTAAACCCAAATTCATATCATATTCTTATCCTGATGAACTTACTCCAACCAATCCACACATCGAGCCAGCTTTACAAAATTCATCACTAGAAATAATTTTCTGTTCAATAAAATGAATGATTTTGCTTACTGCTTAACCATCGAATCGATAATTGAGTGCAGCAGAAACAAAATACAGAAGAATGGCTAAAATAATGCAATGAGGACATGTTGTTGTCTATCTCTTTTTGTTTCAACAAAATTAAATCTTACTTCCACTTGCAAATTTGCTTTGCGATGTGGTTGCATTGTAATGGCGGCTTCAACAGAATTGCATCTCAATTGCTTGCAAAAAGTACTTTATCGCATTTGAGTGAACTGACTTGGCTTTTGGCTTTGTTTCGATTGATTGATTACATTTTACTATTATTTTACATTTAACCACCTCACCTTTCTAACTGCTGCTGCTGCTCTACATTCAGTTCAGTTCAGCCAGCATCAATCGACATAAAATGAGCGAGCAAAGCAGCAAAAAAATAGTAAATGCAATCTAACGCTAAAATACTAACAAATAACCCTTTTATTGTATTGTTTGCTTTAACGAACACTACATGACTCCAATTTACTGTTTTCTTTGTTGCTTTTTGGTCTATGTAATTGTACTCGTTAAAAGTCCGTTCAATGGATGCCATCATCATAAATACAAGCAATAAGAATTGATTTATTATTTGGTTCCTCAAGAAAAAAGTACTTCCCCACCTTAATTAGCGAATTAAAAAAACTAACAAAACTTCAGAGCCAGCAACGCAAACAGACAAAATACGAGTTTTTGGTTCTGTTAAGTACATCTGTATAAGTAAATCATGCGGTGATTGAATGAGCTTTTTCATTTAATTAATGGCCACCGTTATAATAGAAGTAAAGCTTTCAGGATGGATGACGATGTGGATAAAGAGACAATCAAATGACAACCTTCAATAATCAAGATCGAACATTTTTTAAGTGATACTTTTTTGCATTTAGAAACACAGCGCGGACACGATAGGACCTGCTGCGCTGCTGCTGTGAGACAGGACAAAGGGTTAAATAGGAATAAGAAAACCTTGTTCTCTTAAAAGTCATTTATTTACTGCAATACTCTCGCAACTCAACAAATCGATTGATTATGCATTAAAAAGATTGCTGATGATGATTATGTCGCGTTCTAGCTGTATCACTTCTTTTTTGCTCAATCAACTCAACAATTGATTTGTCTCGTCCCATTCCATGATAGAATAATAATAATAAATGATAATAGAATTTTTTAAAAGAATTTACACGCTAGTTCTGATTCAGATATTGAGAATGGAGTGAGTGGTTCCACCTAAATATAATGACGAGGTACAGCAGGAGTAGTTCGCTTCACAGTTAACCTATAAAATCTATCTAGTATGGAATGGAATGGACATGATGATGATAATGAAACATGAGATGCGAGATCAGCATGAAAAAGATCAAACTTTTATTGCATTGCATTGCTCACTGCACAGTAACCCTTTTTGATCTTTTGTAAAGGGCCATCGTAAAGACACAAAGATAAGAAAAAAATAAGAATTTTTTTTCTTTTGGCAAAGCAAAGGCTGCTGCCGTATAATAGCCGTCCATTGTTGCTTTCTGGTTGTGGCTACTTCACTGATCTTTATGAAAGAACAACGAAAACAATATTCAGTTTTATGCCAGAGGACACGCCAAGTGCCACTGCTGCACAGTATAATACAGCTCACGCCATTACATTTGCATTGCCACTCGATCGCCTCTGCAGTAACTTCGTCCATTTTCGTGTACTGAAGTGAGTGCTGCGCTGTAGTTGTTGTTTGAGTGAGTTTTATTACTGTGATCTGATAAGGACCTTCGCCCAGTGTCTATTTCAAAAACTATCTTAACGTAGATTTTTTAAAAAAGGTGAGGTTAAATTGTATTAAGATTAGCTATTCTAGTAGGGATACTAAAAGTATTTAGGTAGGTAATTACTATAATGGTTAAGTAAGCTGCTGCCTAGAAGGTACCTATATTCCTTTATCCCCTCCTCTCTCTTTCTCGCCCTCCCTCGATTATCGGGTGCTGCCACCCCATAGCCAAATCTAATTTGGAAAAATCACCCACCAATTACAGTGCAACATATTCAAGTTATATAACGCCAGGTATTTTGCGAATATTAGGTATCCATAATATACGGTAAGGTTCTTTTCTGGTACATATAATATAGTTGCTTATATATGGGGCAACGTGAGAATCGCATATTGAGGGTCCATCTTTAGTCGCACGTAGACAGGGAGAGGGGTAGCGAAGAAAGAAAAAAAGTTTTTAAACAGGAAGCCCTGAAGCTGTTACTGTTACGTTATAAAATATTACATAATAATAAAATAAAACTAAAGCGAGCAATAATCATAACCAAATCACGTGAGTTGAAAAAGAATTAAAGTTAAAGATATAAAAAAATGTGTTCAACTATATAGCTGTTTGGTTGGTGGTAGGTGGGTGGTTTCGTTTTGTGAATTGAATTCGTTACAAATATTTTAACAGAAAATTTATTTTATTCTAACGTTATTCTTTAGTATTTTAAACGTTTTGTGTTTTTGTCAACTTGTAAGAAGTACCTATTTTGTATGTTTACGTTGTAAAACCATTTGTTACCAAAAATTACACGTGTAATGCACTCGTATAAGGGAAATACATAATTTTAATAATGTAATGTCTTGCTGCATGTTTGCCGCAAAATATTCATGCAACTGCTTTATTGTCTGAGTTTTATTCTTGTTAAAGAGCTAGAGGCGATATTCTTCGGAAAACTGCTTTAAATGACAATTTTAATCATTGATATTTTTTTATGATTTTAAATGATTGTTCTAGAAACTATACAGGATGGCTTCTCGAGCATCCCTTCTGGTCTTCGTTGTAGCTCTCGGAGCTTTACAATGCGTCGCTGGTACGTGAAAACTATTTTATTTTGCAGAATAATTGTCATTAAGTTTGACCAATTTATCTATCTGTTGATGAATTCTTTTAAAAACAAAAATTTTCTACACCGCTTAAGCTCCTTTCTGAATGTTTTTGGTACTGATGAGTGAAGTGCATTTAAGAATCGCACAAATTACTAGTATACTTCAAAATCTTAAACAAATAAAGATTTAAACTCAAATTGTTAAGATAGAATGGCAATTTATCACAATCATTAAATAATTTACATCAATCATTAATGACAATTATACTGAAACAATAAACAAGATTAATGAAAATCCAAACGACGAAAGGATTGGTTTGTGATTACATAATAGATAGATACATATGTCTAAAATATAATATTTACCTACATCATTACCATATTTTCTAGGAATTGAGCTCTCTCTTCTTGGAGCTCCACCATGCCCCGACGTTTACGGATTGGCTACCTCCCCCCATCCAGAACTTTGCGATAAATTTTACAAGTGCGAGAACGGAACCCTCACTCTCGAAACTTGTGAAAATGGTTTGCTCTACGATGGAAAAGGCTCCATCCACAATCACTGCAACTACAACTGGGCTGTCCACTGCGACAAGCGTTTAGCCGACAGTAAGAACAATGCTTAAACAAAATCCAACCCAATACCAATTTATATATATAACTAATTGGATACTTATACGATAAAATATTTTATAAATTAGTCACTGCCATCTCCACTCCCGGATGTCTCTACCAATTCGGACTTTACCCAAAGTCTTTGTCCTGTCACACTTCTTACATCAAGTGCGCCTACGGAGTTCCTTATGAGACACCTTGCGAGCCCGGACTTGCTTATGATGAAAAGACTCACTCCTGCAACTGGCCTGATCTTTTGTTGGAGCAATGCAACCCTGAAGGTTTGCAAATACAATTAAAATTTTTCTCTGAATTTCGTATGCAAATCAATAATTGAGTAATTTATATTTTTAATTTTACAGAGGTTGTTGGCTTCCGTTGCCCCGATAAGGTTGAACCAGGCACCCTCGCCTACAAGTTCTGGCCTTTCCCAAGATTCTCCATCGGAGACTGTGGACGTCTCGTCACCTGCGTTAATGGATACCCACGTCTTATCTCTTGCGGAGATGGTAAAGTTGTCAATGACGCCACTTTGACTTGTGAAGATCCAGAAATCGTCCCAAAATGGTAAGACCAATTACTAACGCTTTTGTTTTTAAATGTATGTTTAAACTAATTGTTACTCCTACCTTGTTTCAGCGGAACCTACTACGCTGTCAAGAAGTAAAGAGAATCAGCAATGATGAGGACGACAAGTTAAAATACAAAATTTTCTACGGAACTAATTATCATGTAGATCGGTCATTATTTTTCATTTCCGATATTAATACATTTCATGTAATTACTTTTAAAATCATCATCGTTCCTATCTAATCTGTCAGCGTTTATTACATAATTAACTGATTTCTTTTGCTTTGCTCTTATAATATCTTTTGGGGAGGTTTATCCATCTACATTTTTATTACTCTTTGTGAAGGGTTTATGAACTGAATGGGATATTTTTTGTAAAGTTTGTGACATGACGTGTACGTAAAATAAAGAAAATACAACAAAGTTTTGTATTAAATATATATTTAATCATTTCCAGGTAGAGCACTTTCTTGGCATATTTTTTTTACTATTTTAACTTTTTATTGAACGATTTTGGAACATTTTATTTACAAAATAATGATAATGAAGTACAAAAAAGCCTTACTACTTATAAATGATAAAATAATCATAAAGCTACTACGTACGATACAAATTATTTTTTAGCCTATTATTAGCAAAAGATCTATGATCTAAACAAAAAATTTAAAATCTAACTCTACAATTGTGACATCAAATAATTATATTTATATATTGTACATTATAAAATGAAAAACGATTCATATATCAAATCAACCAAGCATGAAAAATGCATCATAAAAATATTTTTTAAAAACTTCTTCATTCAAACAAATTACAGAAGCTTCGGAATTTAAAAATGCTCCTCGGAATCAACTTCTAATTTTAAAAAACGAAGTTTAAAACTTTTGATAATTTACTCAGAAAAATGAAGTGCTTTTTTTGTTGTTTTTCTCTTGACCAATTTAATATTGTCTGGATCCCGGCCTTTCATTACTGTAATTAACTTGATCCTCGCTAATTTCTTGTTGTGGGTAGTAAGCCTGCTGCTGTTGTGGCTGTACTTGCTGAGGAGCGATGAACGTGCTAGCAGCATTTTGTTGGAACTCGGAGGCTGATGCACGGAGCTGAGAAGCCTGAACTTGAGGTCTTACTCCACCACCTTGTCTGTTATTGTTCCCTGGTCTTTGTTGTTGTTGTTGTTTTGGCTTATCTTCCTCCTCTTCTGGTGGTGGTGGTGGGGTGGATGGAATGTCACAGTCTTCTGTTGGTGGAACGACACAGCGGAGACTCTTCTTGTCGAAGACCAACATAGCTGGGCAACGTTGAAGACGGGGATATCCTCCTTGGCAAGACCAGTAACGGTTACAAGATTTGCCTAGTGGGACATTGCCGTTTGGGTCTTCCTTGCAGAGTGCTACAATGTTCAAATGAATCAGTTAGTAAGTTTAAAGCTTAAAGTTTAAAGGAATTTAAGCTAATAGTAATGCAATTCATGCAAATGAAGCAGTTTTTCTTACGATGTTTCTGGCATCCAGGAACATTCTCAGGCCAGTCACAAGCATGAGTATCTTCGTTATAGAGTAATCCACCGATGCAGAGCTGCTCAGTGGCTGTGCCGTTCCAGCAAGTCCAGTAACGGGTGCAGCTGGTCTCATGTCCGAATATTCCGTAGAGCCAGTCACAGTGTTCAGTTCCAATTGGTGGATCTTGAAGCAAATAAAACATTTTTTATATTAAATAAGATTTTTCAACCTAAGATGTCATTTTTCCGCTCCCTTTAATAAGTAAAAATTTTCTAGAGAAGGTTCTCGACGCTTGTGTTTCATGATCATGATGATGGTTGTCATACTAGCAAGCTTTTTCCCTTCACAGTAGTTCCCCCTCCATGGATAATCGCATCCATCAGCTACGCCCCTATTCCTTCCAGCGAAGGCCAAACCATTAGGGCAGTCATAAAGTTCTGGCTGTCCATTCACACATTCCCAGTACCTATCACAGTAGGTCACATCCGCAACGATCTTTCCCTTCACGTCGCAAGGATTGATTTGTTCGGAACCCTTCTTCTGTGCTGATACGGATGTAACTGCCAGCACTGTACGTGTACGTATATTTCCCCCAAAAAACATTCACAAAGAATAATGAAAAATATTCAAATTAGGAATTAAATTTACTTCGTTTTTCTCTCCCACTGCAATCCACATTGAAATCGTATTCACAAGGCCCGAAAATGTGGTTCCCTCTTCCCGCTCTCCCTCCACCGCCAATATACACAAGACCGTTAGGACAATCCGTTACCCTTGTTATGTTTTGTACACAAGCATAATATTTATCGCAGAAGGATTCATGCGCAGTCGTCCCAGTTCGTGTGGAACAGGGATCAATCACCGAGACCCGATTTTGTTGTTGCTGATGCTGAGCAAGAGCAGCGCCCGAGTTCCCAAGAATTAGCAAAATGTGGAAGAGGAAAATTGAAAGCAGCATCCATCGCTTTGTTTTAGTAGTAATTCCCAAATTTAAGCCAAGCCCTGTTGCTGATGCAGATGCAGCTGCTGCTGTGCCAAAGTTATTTTTTTATTATTTTAGTTTAGCTTTTTTTGTGTTAATTATTTACAGGTTATTTACATTTTTAATTGGTTTCGTAAAAGGGTTGTTAGTTTGAACTGATGTTGATGCGTCAGGGTTATTATTTCTTGTTAAAAATTAGTTAAAGTTCAGGTACATAAGTGTAATAATCATGTCATTATCATTTCATTTTGCTTCACTCATTGTCATTTCCATTTCTTCTGCAAGTTTTTGTTTTTGTAGGCACTCCCTTCAACTTCAATCAACATTCGCCATCGTCATCATAATTGCAATTATTTCAAGAAAACTAATTCATTTCTTTTTAACCTTTTCTACTATTTCTTCTGTTTATGATTGGTCAACTCTTAAATAAAAACAGAAAATATTTCTTAAACTGAAAATTATTGCCTTTTTTTGTCCTTTCAAAAAAACATAATTAAAATGATCTCTTGCTTGCATTTGTTGGACTCAGTGGTGTGGCGCAGCATTTATTTTATTTCTTAAAGTTTAAAAGTTATCCCAGAAAATTTTATTTTGTCTCCCTTCTTTTTTTTCTCAAAACCAGAACCAGCCCTACACTATCTTTAGGATTTATTTAGCATTTGTCTACACATATTTTTCTCAGAGGTAAGTGACCGAACTGCTGCTGCCGTTAACTTTGCGTCCGTCCCTACCAAACAAAATAATAAAATATTCTTCTGAATCCTTTTTAACAGAAAAAAAATGTCTTCGCTCGCTCAAGGATGAGTTAAGTTGAGGCTGACCCATATTGAAAATAAAATGGCTGCAAACACACCAAATAAAATGCAAAGCGTGTTTGGTGTTGCTCTCATCATCATCATCACAATCATCGCCAATTTTGCTCTGATGCAATTCCAAAATTGCATCAACACACAAACACAGTAAATAAATTAGCGTTTAGAATTATGCTGTGTTAGTGTAACAAAACGAAGACGACGCTGCTGCTGCTGTTTACTCATTCTTTACTTCTACAACAGCGCAGCGTCACGATGTTAATGCTCCGCATTGTTGTTATCAACGATGATGATGATGATGACCAAATCACGCAACATCATCATCATAATGATCAATACAAAACACCAAGAAGAAGGGAGCCCTTTTTACTATTCATTTTTATCTCTTCTTCGTCAATATCAATATACCACCACAGAAAAGCCAAAATTGTAGTCTCCTTTTTAACCAAATTTTGAAGTAAACTGCATTTAATTCTAATTCACTTAATTCGAGTCTTTTATTGCAAATTGCAATCTTTTTTATTATTATTCTTAAATGAATTAAAAGGAGAATGCTTAGGCACGCCTTTTTTATATAGAAATAATAATATTATGCAGAAAGAAAGAAATAGTTCCCTTATTTAGGGTGTTTCCTAATTTATTGATTCCTTCTTGAAAAAAAAAATTATGGATGGATGGATAGTGATTACGATTACGCAAAATAGCTTTGAAGAGGAATGAAATAAGGAGGGTGAGAAGAAGTAATAAAAATTTACTTTTTTAGTTATAAATTGTTTGAAGTTTGTGTCCCTGGGCATATAAATATCTAAATAAGTACGTCCATACCTACGCTGAACGGTTGTGCGTGTGCCGAGCACATTAAAATATTCAAAAGAAAATGAATGACTAGGAAATTCTTATGGGTGATGCTGATGCACAAGTTGCATCATGCTTCTTTGGTATAAAGTAGTAATGGAGGAGGCGTAGTACATAATATTGGATGGGAATTGAGAAAAATGTGCCACTTCAAGAAGCAAGATCAATGATTTTGATCTGATTAAAGATTCAAAGGGAGGAATGAATGTTGCGTTTGTTGTGGTCGTGGTCAATAACGCTTTTGAGCATCCTCATGCAAATGCAAATTGATGTGGTTTGGAATGGGATTCCGTAAGAGGGTTTAAAGCGTGGAAGTTATTGGGATGAGGACACACATTTGCTGATCTGCTCAAATTCCAAAAATAGAATGTGGAATGAATTTACAATGTGTGCGTTGTTAATTTTGTGATAGTTTTATTAGTATTATTATAAAATTCGCTCCAACGGCGAAAATATTTTTTACTAAAAATATACATCTGTGAAAAAATAGATATTAGCAAGCAACAAAATATTACAGATTTCTGTATGAACCAAGTTCCTACTCGTACATTCTTTCCCTATTCCTATTCGTAAGACAAAGGCCCATTAAAACTGACAGATTAAGTTAATTTCTCAAACGTATCACGTTAAAAAGTGAAAGTGATTCAATACTGTTTAAAAAATATTTGCTACCTAAATGTCCAAAAACGGATAAATCACTCTCACTTCACTTAATTTAAACTTTTACTTTAAAGCATAACAATAATAATTTTACTATGATTTAAGAATCCATAAAACGTAACATGACAATACCCATCAAGACTTACTTAAATGTCAGGTTTAATGCTCATCCTGTATCTAATCAACCATTTTAACAACTCTTGCTCTCCACTTTTGAAAATATTCCCTAAAAAATACACTAGATTCAAATGATAGTCAAATGGCAATGACAAACCTCGAACTAATTCTACCTCTACCAACTTCTATTGTTCTAGTAAAAAATGACGCACATATCATGTGAATCATGTGAGGGACTAAGAGGATATGCCCATGTCATGTCACTAGTTACCCAGTTCTAGATTCACTTTTGCATTTAATTCCCTCTTCCTTTCTTAATTCTTCCTCTCATATTCAGTTTAAATAGAAGTAATCCTGTAATCAGACAAAACTGCAATGCATTTCCTTTTTATAGCATACTTAGGGCTTAAGGTATAAATATTTCTCTGAAAAAAAAGTATGAAATGAAATAAACAATTGCTTTGTCTTTTTGTTTGGTGAACGCCTTTCATTTCCTATTCCGATTTCAAACGTGCTCGCGTTCAGCAAATATAGTTAACCACCACCAACACCAACAGCAGTAATCTTCAAGGAATGCACACACGTCGAAACGAGAATGCTAAAAAAATGAAGGGATTTACTGGGCGTAGTAGCAAAATAAAAGTAAAGTGGGGCTAATTACGATGATGATTACTCTGTGGCGTTGTGCAGGACTGTGGGTGATCAAACACAAAGCAAAGAAACGAACAAAAGAAATAAAAGGTATTTTAAGGCTTCTCGTGAAAGGATTTATTTTTATTCTGTACATAAGTACGTTACTCCAAATAAGAAAATTGATTGCTTCTGCTCTGCTTCAATTAAGGTTGATAACTTCAATTCAAATTTAATATTTAGGACATCCATCCTGCTATGCAAACGTAGGTATTTTTTTGGGAAAACAAAAGAATAAGAGCTTTTAAAATGAATAAGTTCCGTTTTGTTTTCTTGTAAAATTCTTTTTTTTTTACAAAATTTACAATTTATTTACAATTTACTACATATTTACACAGTCACCGAGATTTTTTTAAGCATGAGAAATGAGAGCAAAAGAAATGTAAGTAAGTAAGGCACAGTGTCAACTTGTCAGTAGCAAAAGGCTAAAGCCATGCATGCAAAACAATGCAATAGGAACTTTCGCTTTCTTTCGTGGTAAGTAAAGTAATTCACGTAGAGAGGAAGGAAGCAAGGAAGGTTGAATGCTGCTGGTTTTTATAAGCAAGGTGAACGGGTAAAGGATGTCTGGAGTCTGGACCGGATTGCGTTCATTTCAACTGGATTTTAATTCAAATGAAGGACTTACCTGAAAGCACTGCAGCAGTGTAGAATTTGTACTGAACAATCATAGTATTTTAATATTGAGGTGAAATCTAGTCAATTTTTGAAAATGGAACAACAAATATCCTGAACACTTCCACGTCAAACTGGATTAAATTTTATTTTGGATGTTTTCAATGCTTAGATGTAAAGAAGGTTATTCGTTTTCTTTTAAAACCAGTTCTAAATTTAGCCGAGCAATTAATTATTATTAAAATTCTTGCTTTGAATTGGTGCTGTTTCTAAAAATAACTGCAGAACAGGTTTAACAATTTTTTTGCAACGTAACTTTATATTCTTCACAGCACCGTGCTTGTCGAGAGACTGAGGAAGACTTGAAAAGAGTCGCCGGGAAAGGGTTAGTAGGAGTACTGCTTACATGATAATATAAAATTATTCAAATGCATAAAACAGTTTTGCTATGTGACTTCGACCATAAGAGCAGTAAGCAATGCAATAACAATAATCTCGAAAAGTCTTCAAAAACACTTAAAGAAAAAAGAGACAGAGAGGGAGAGACAGAAGAGAATTCTCAATATTCACAATAATAATAATAATCCTTTTGCTTATGCATTAAGCATTGCATTTTACGCACATAAAAATAGTTGACTTGAAGTTTTGTACAAGAAAAAAAAATATTCTAAGGAGAAGAGGAGAGGAGAACGACAATGCTCTGTGAATCTCTTGCTGATGATGATGAGACGGAGGAGAAGAGAGAGAGAGATGATAATATGACGACCACGACGCTGCTTTTAAAACGCAAAGGCAGAAGAAGAAGAATAAGAAGAACGCTGACGATTGTGATGTGATGGGTGAAGTGAAGATAATAATAATAATGCTCGTTTGGTGCTCACTCTCTGCAACAAAATGTTATATTCTTCGATTTCAACAATGATGAGCTTTTAAACGATGTAAAATGCAAAATATGCGCAGCTTCTTCTCTTAAGTTGGAATTGTGGTTGTGTGAGTACGACTTAAACTTTAAAGAGAAGTTATTTACGCATGGTATCGATACGACGAGTTTCATCCAACGTTGGATTTAATCCATCAGTAAACAAGCCAAACCCAACAATAATGCCAAGTAACAAGGTATGATTTACTGCCTTACTAACTTACAGAAAAATCAGTTACATTTTTCTTTGAGATGAGTACTTAAATTTTAAAAATGATAATTTAACAACTAAATAGTTGTTGAATGCAATGCACTGCACTGCTTACAATATTTTATACGATGTCGAAAAAATTGCAATGTATTGTATTTATAAATCCTTTTTAGCCCGTGCGTGCCCAAACATGCTGGTGATCGATCTCTATGAATGTACA